>WAAE01017740.1:292742-466633 GCA_013400495.1 Nicator chloris | reverse complement strand
CGCCGGCCCGCGCCTCGCGCATGCGCGCCACGCCCCCACAAGTCCCCGCCTCCTCGCTAAGCCACGCCCCCACACCGCTTCCCGCCTCTCGCTTAGGTCAAGCCCCCACACAGCTTCCCGCCTCTCGCTTAGGCCACGCCCCCACAGCTTCCCGCCTCTGGCTTAGGCCACGCCCCCCGGTCTCCCCTGAGGCCCTCACGGTGCCTCAGAGTGGCGGAATCACCCCAAAAAATCATAAAAATGACAAAATTACAAAATGCGAAGGGTTTGGAAGGACCGCGAAATCAATGGGCGGGGGCTACTCCCACCAGACCAGGCTGCTCAGATGTATTTCGTGAGAAAACTTGGCCCTTGAGTCCACGCATAAATGTCCTGATGGAACGACCCTGATTAGAAAGAAAACATTTTGACACGTTTTAAAATCCAAGGGACAAGAAACGATCTTGAATTCTGTCATAAATCAGAGTAATTCTCTTTCCATAGGCCAGCTAAGTGTCATATTGTGTTACATTCGGCTGTTACACAATACTGAACAAAACACAATTGTACACATAAAGAAAATACTAAAATATTGATAAACAAACCTGCTTCACCAAAACCTCTTCCTTAAGAAAGAAAAAGTTCTTGGATGCTTGATCTTTTTATACTTTCAAGCCTAATCAACAAGAGACAAGATTCAGTCTCTGAAACAGAGAGCAGCCAACAAGCTCTAAGTGATGTGCTGGAAAAAAAACCAAATTACTTGTTAGAATTTTAGAAGTTTAGGGCTGGACATGCTTCAATGATCTCAGACCTAGGGGCAGGTTAAGAAAGCTGGGGAAAAAAAAAAAAAAGGATACCCTCTGGTAGTGGACACAAAGAATGCAGAATTTATGGGACATCTGGCAGAACTCCCAAGGCACGGAAGAAACTGATAAACCCAACTCTGCTCCAAGTGGGGAAAAGGTAATTCTGGTAATTCTGTGACCACCGACCCAAGAAACCCACTGACCCCAAAGAAGAGAAAGACTCAGCACGGCGTTCATTAGCATCAGAAGCAAATCATTAACCACTAGAAGATAGAATACTAATTAACAAGTGGACTATGTGACTCGTGGCAAATTGAACACTAATTCCTTTGTTTGCTAAAATGTGTAAATAGTGAAAAGTTCTCATCGTTGGGGTGCCTGATCTGTGGGATTCACCCAGGCTTGGCAAGGCTGAAATAAATAATCGATGTCTCCCTGCAATGAGCAGTTATCGCCTTGTTGCACAACGGGTAACAAATCTGATTTTTAAAGCGCTTGAATAACCCCAAAACTCCCTGTGATGAACAAATGAAGGCGCTCGCCCCGGCTCTGCAGCACCATCTGTGAATTCACAGCAGACCTGAAGGTGGCAAGCGCTGAACACCGAACACCAGCCAGCCGCAGTCCAGCTCCCCCGTTCTCCCCAAAGCACGATTTGTGTGGTGGATTTTGCC
Organism: Nicator chloris; assembly: GCA_013400495.1. Classification (NCBI taxonomy): domain Eukaryota; kingdom Metazoa; phylum Chordata; class Aves; order Passeriformes; family Pycnonotidae; genus Nicator; species Nicator chloris. The sequence continues at coordinate 465,171 of WAAE01017740.1, read as the reverse complement.
CCTAGCTCAGTGTCCGCTCCCCTCACACACTGTCGTTTCACCCTCTGTTAGGCTCTGCCAGTGAAAAGAATCACACAGTAAATTTGGTGTCATACCAGGAGCAAATCCAGGCCACCCACTGAGTCTGGTTAGCCCAAATTCCCTCAATTCTTGCCTCTGGCCCAATGGGAGAAATATTTCCCCACTAGGAACTCGCACTCTGAGGCTTGGAAGATATTCCATCGGTGCCCCAATGTTGCCTCCTTCAGCTATGTCTAACCTGCAAATAATTGTTTAGTCTGCCAACAACTTGGCATTGTAAAATCCCACAATAAGCTGGTTTGCGACAATCTGACAAAAAAAAAAATAGTGGAATGTGCCAATACACTCTATGTTGGTACACCCCTTTACGGAAAATATCATACTTATTGCCTTACCATTTACTTATGTCATGTTGCCACTGGTAATTTAGAATTCATGGTGATCATATACACATTTGAAACTTCAAACACACCCTCATTTCACTTTTTGGTGTTTATTTACCAAGAAGTGTTTAATGGTTTTCATAGACACACATTTATGCACATACACTTGCAGTCTGCATGATTTTATTTAAATCACATCCTTCTTTTGGCAGACATAGGGCTAGGTAAGGTTTTTCAATTCTCTTTTTTTATTTTTGTCCTCCCAGCCTGGGAATAGCAGATTTGGTTTTAATCAACCCTTTTGCAGTCTTGAACTTTGTCCTCCTGGAATAGTGTGCCATTCATTTAAGGATTTCCCTCTGTCTAATAAACATTAATGAACCACACTTTACAATTCCCCTGTGATCTTATCTCAGTTTCACAGATGGGGAAAACAGAAACAAATTAAGGGGTCTGCACACACCACAAATCAAAGGCAGAGCTGGAGGAAGAACCCAGGAATCCCAGCACAATCCCCTGCTCCAATGGCTGAGAAATGTGTTCCTATCCCTGCAGCCGCTCTGGCAGTAACTGTGTTGCACAGGGCACCATTGTTACCTTCAGGCCATCCAGGAAGACTAAAATTGCTCTTTTCCTGAGGTTTAGCTCCCCACAGAACTGCAAATTCTGTGAGGTGATAGAGGGCTGTGGCTCTGCCAGCTTCCTCTGCTGGATTATCCCTCAGGATGCCTTTATTCCCTTCTGAGCAGAGGATCTCTCTTCTTTTCTGATTAGCAGAGATCTAGCAGGATGTGGGGAATATTCCAGCCCCTACTGGTGCACCATGGGGTTTATCCATCTTTCCCACAAGAGAGGCCTGATTTCCTGGGGAATTTTCATCTCCTAGCTCTGGACAATGTGGTCCATTCCACGTGCCTGTGAAGAAAACCACATGTATTAATTACATCCAGCAAGGAAAGACAGGTAATTGCCTTGTGCCTGGAATCTCTAAGTAGGGCCACTTTCTAGAAGAACAATCCCCGAGCTGTGATTTCAGCAGAGACAGAAGAAACCAATGTTCCCTGCAAGCTGCACTCCTGTCAGACACCCAGCAGTTTTTCTGACAGCCAGGATTTTTGTGGGACTGGCTGTGAGTCATTATTGAAGAAGTGTTATTCTTGAAACAGAGGAAGAGTGCTGGAGAAAGGAGGTGTTAGACAGGAAAGAACCCAAACCCCTTTCACACCTCCATCTGCTGCCTTACAGTGCCTTGCTACCAAACATTTACAAATTGACACGTTTTATTGCAAATCTTGCTCCGCTTGTTAAAAATTCTTCTTTTTGAAGACAGAATCAGACATTAAGCCTTTCTCCCCTACAATGAATGTATTTTCCTTGTGTTTAGCTCCATGGAAAACAACAATTCCTACGGTGCAGCCTTCTGCCGGGACAGCCAGGTTATTCCTAACAGCGCTCCCAGTTTTCTGCTAAAAAAAGGCTGCAGGAAATACAGCACTGGCAGGAATCTGCACTGGCTTAGCTTGGTTTGTTCTGCAGGTGGGCAGTGCCCAGCCAGATCCAAGCTGGGAATTGCTCTGGTGGAATAAAATATTTTTGTACTGGAAAGGGATTTGCAGCTCTCTGCTGAGAGCCCATCTCAACTGAGAAGCTCCTCAGCCAGGTCTGACTGAGCTGCGGCACAAAGGGTGAGGGAACTGCCACAGCAACTGCTCATGCCCCTGTTGGCCACACACGCCTGCCCAGCTCACCCCCAGGCCCATCCCATTCCCCTTCCCAGCTGCTCTGGAGCTGTGTCTGCACATGGCCCGGACCTGCAGTGAGTCACAGCCACACACTCAGGTCTCCGTGCCCCAGTTCTGCAAACGTTTCTGCACAAACATCATTGTATTCAGCAGAAGAGACCTGGCATACTCGCTGCGGGTCTCGACTGATATTCTTAAAGCACTGTTTTCTCTTTGAAGTTGGTCTAGGAAGTGATTTTGTTGATTTACCCCCCTCACACGTACGCCGGCACGATGCTTTTTAAATTTAACTCCAGTGTCATATCTGCAGCTGTTTCCGAGGCCACATCCATGAATGATTGCTGCTCCTGCCAGGTGCAAGCCTGAATAAAAAGGTCACGGGCTGGGGAGAGGATTAAGCTTTGGCTCAGCTGTTTGCATTCTCACACAGAGCACGGGCTGTCCATCCATCTGTCTGTCAGCCCTCACACACCATCCAGACAGGTGAGGAGCTGAATGTTGGAAACAATTCAGTGACGCTCGTACAAAGCCACTACACCGTGTCTGTGGTTTAAAAAAAGCTCCCCCAGCAATCCTCCAAGCAGCCCTTGGATCAGTGAAATTATCTGTGCAGAAATATAAATGCAGAATGGCATGGGAACAGTCTCCCTGGAGACTGGGGTAGGGCAGATTGGAGAATACCTCAATCTCTAAACGGTGTCTGAGATTTTCATGTTAAATTGGAACATTTTCTTCCCACGCTTACCTAAGGAGATGAAGGAAGGCAGCTTATGGGCACTTAGCACATACACTGAGAGAGCAAGCAGGGAAAAAAATCCAGGAGGCATGGAGCAGATCCATCTCCCTGGATCTCCCTGGATCTCCAGCTGAAGTGTTCCACTGATTCAAGGCCTTTTGTACCTGAAGCAGTGACAGCTGTTGGCTATTTTAAGACCTTCTCACGCTTGCACTTCTGTTACAACCCATGGGAGGCTTCTAATCTATTTCTGTATATTAAACATCCTTCCTCTCCTGACTTCCTTATAAAATGTGCAAAACAATCAATAATTCACTTAGGCTCTACATTCCCATTAGAGTGCACCATGGCTGTGATTTAAATATATTTCTGTGAGTGCAGAATGAGCAGATATCCTAAACTACCCTGGAAATGCCCTCTTACACATGACAGCATCTCTTGCCACCCAAAGTAGTTTTATTTCTCCAGCTGTTAAATCTAGGACAAAATACTACTCTTTTGTTCTATATTAAGGCCATGGAAATAACAGCAGCTGACTTCCCATCCTCTGTCCTCGTGGAGGGGAACGAAGGATGAAGAATTAACCCCTGGCATGAGCTTTTCTCGTGTAAGTCATTAAGAAAAGCCAGATCTCCTTGATCTCTCCTGCACTGGATAACAAAAAACTGGAGGTTGATGAGCTGAGGGTTGCCTTCCTCCCCTTCCCATGGCCCTCACCACGTACTGTAGGTCCTGCCTCACCTGGGATTTCCTTCCACAGCCTTGTTTGGAAGCACCTGAGGTTCATGTAGCTTAATTAGGGATAAAAAAGCAGGTTTGAACTCTCCTCCCCCTTACCACAGATGCTCTCACACCTCCCAGGAATGAGTTCACCCCTTACCCCTCTCTGGGGCAGCTCGTTTGGGAGGGGAGCGCTGAGCTCCAGATGAAGTGAGTTGACCATGGCTCCAGCAGTCACAGAGGGTGTCCAGAGTGACAGATACCCAAGTGCCACATCCCCTAGACTTGAGAGATCTAAAAAGGCACTAAAACTTCTTACCAGAGACAGCCTCGAGACCCAGGGACAAGGACACAGCCTATCAGACCACAAAATCCCCCTCCTATTTGTCTGGGAACCTACAACCTCTCCCATTTCCTCTTGTCCCCCTGTTTAACCTTTCGGTATCATCAGCTCCGTGTGTCCACAACATCCAGCAAGGAGGGCAGAGCACGCGGCAGCCACACACAGTCCTGGCAATGACTTCACTTCTTCCACCAGCTCTGGAAAAAACAAAAACAAACCCAAATCCCCGGCCCTGCATAATTGTGGCTCTGTTATTCATAGATCTTAAATCGCACTCCTTCATGAATTTTAATGTGCAGTCCATTTTCTTTCCACTAATCCTACATTAGGCTGGAAGTCTTTATAGACGGAACATTTGCCCTCCTTCGCTTTTCATTCTCCGCAGCAGCCCCGTGCCTGCCTGTCCCCCGGCGCTGCCCTTGCTCAGCTGGGCTGGCACTGAACTTCTACCAACATGAAAGTGTTTTCTTATCAGATCCTCCGCTTCTGTGCCCCCCTGGCAAAGCAGCAGGGAGGCTGCACAGGCAGCCTGGGAACAGCAGCTCTTTCTTTTGCCCAGGGTTTGGCAATCTCTGGGGTGCGTATGGGCTGCGCGGCGTTGTTTGAGGCAACGCCTGTCTGCGAGTCTTTAGCACCGTGCTTTTATAAATCCCCTTTTCCAGCTAAAACCATCGCCACAAGTCGTCAGGAAGGAGTGAAAGCCTTTCAGGAAATTCTCCTTTCCAAGGAATTCCTGATGAGTGGCACACAAGAGCGAACCACAGCCGGTTCCACACCACCACAAGTTTTCTGAGACGCTGAACAGCCCTGCTTTAAATGATACTTGGGTTAAAAACCAGACAGGACCATGAGATACTCTCATATCAGCTTCTGCAAAATGCAGTTTGAGCCTGTTCTTTCACTACTAAATTTAATCGTTTGTTCAGCTGAAGTGATGCTTCCAAAGGGAAGATACCCAGACTCAGTTTGGATAGAGGAGGAAGCCACCATTTCCCTTGGAAACCATCCCTGAGGAATCTTTCTGCCGGGTCTGCCCCGAGGAGTGAAGTCTACAATCAACTGAGGCAAGATGCTCTGTTTGTGTTAAATTGCTAAGAATATCTCAAACCCAGCCCTTCCACATGTCTCACAGAACCCTTATGAGATGAAAAAGAAATATTGTACAGTTCTCAGCTCTAAACTTCTAAAAATATGAGAACTTAGATAAATGCATGTTGAGGACTTGACTGGTGCTGACTACAAATGTTCCCAGTTGCCTTTAATTCCACACCACTTGCAGAACCAGTGGTAATATTTCTTTTCCAGGATCTCCAGAACACACCCAGTGTTCTAAGGATTCCAGCCCTGGGGACAGTCTGTGTGCCATCAGTGCACCAGGCAGAGGCAGGAATGAATCGGGCTGAAAATCTGATTTGACTTAAACAACACTGACCTGATGAGAAGCGAGGAGTCCGAACCAGGCCTGCAAATCCCATCTGTTTCTTTTTTCTATAATGGGCAAGCTAAAACCCTAAATCCACACAGCTCTGAGCTTTGAAGCCAAATTTTGCAGCTTGAGTCCATTACTAGCAAATGATGACTGCTAGCCCAGCTCCTTAAATTGGAGGCTGGGATTTATAACTCAACATTAAATGAAGGAGACGTATTGCAAGGTGGCTAACAGCTAATCTGGGAAGGCACTTGGAGACAGAAATTCATGGATTGGTGAATAAATTGGCCCACCTCTTTGCTCCACATAAAACTATTATCAAAACACTGATGGTTAATGGTGTTCTGAGGGTTAACTGATGTTTGAGAACCTCTCAGATGCCCCTCAGCTGTTGGGAGCTAATAAAACCCTGCACTAACTCTCTGTCTAAGTTATTGTATTGTTACAGTTTTTGCTGGGGTTTTTTTTTTTGCAGCAAATTGATGTCAGAAAAAAATCTAATCCATAAAGCAAGCAGCTTTTTAGCTTTGTGAAAAATAAAAGGGACTGTATTCAGAAAAAAAAAAAAAGAAAAGCCTGGTCTCTGTCCTCCCAAGAACAAAGCTGGAGAAGGCTGGTGCCCAAGTGAGGAGGGAATTTGGCAATTCCATTCCCATTAGTGCAGAGCAAACCTGTTAAATATATAATGGCTCAAGGACAATGTGGATTGGAAAAATAAGCTTGGAACTGCAAGGCACCTAATTATTTTCCATCCATCTACCTTCACATTAAACCCCAGGGTTTGATGTTTCCCCGGCTGCTGGGGCAGCCATCGAGTTCTTGAAGTGATGCTCTGTTTGTAGAATTGCAATTACTCAGTATCAGCCTTTGTTTGGAGAAGAATCCCTGTCCATCCTCACTAATGGCTTCTTCTGAGCTCATCCAGTGTGCAGGATTTCCTGAGCATATTCAAAACATTCTTCACTCTGCCTTTTTGGTTTAGCCAAAGATTTAACTATGACTTCAGCATAAGAACAGTGTGTTTGAACTAGATTTGCTCCCTGACAGCTGATGCTGTGCACTCTGTTCCCTCCACGTGCTCACAGGCACAAGGGGAGTGCTTGAGCTGCTCACATGAGAGATTTTGGGGGGGTAAGAACCTGTGAGGGTGGTGAGGAAGTGTCACCCAGAAAAACTGTGGCTGCCACACTCCTGGAATTGCTCAAGGCCAGGTGGGACGGAGCTCTGCCCAACCTGATATTTTTAAAGTCTTTCACTGTGGACATGAGTGAGGATTGTAAAATGTCCCCAGCAAAAGCAGACTTAATTCCCCTGCAGGACACGTGAGCTGGCGTGAGCTGCACTTGCAGCCACCTCGTCCTTTGGACAGGCTGGGGCTGGGCATGTCAGTGCAGTTACCGTTTGCCAGAGTGGTGCATGTTCATGGGAGCTTTAATCTTACTCTCTAGGACTTCATTTTTTTTTCCTGAACTTACACTGAGAAAACAACCCTGCAGGGCATCTTCTCCCCTGGAGAGGAGGTTAATTAGCAAATTGTAATTAGTGTCTGGGGGAGATCAGCACCTGAACATCTTTTAGGGGGTGCTGTGGGGCGATTTTGGGGTGCACACAGCTCATTATACCCATTGCTTAAAGCATTCAGAACACAATTTCAGTGTGGACATTACAAAAGACACCTCACTACCCTTGTCCTGTTGGACAGTGTTGGACACTTCTCCAGTTCTCCAGACTTTGCTTCCCCTCTCAAAAAAACAAAAAAAAAAAAGAGGGGGGGGAATGGAAAAAAAATAGAAAACTCTCACTACTAAACTGCAAAACATTTCCCCCCTCATTCAATACTCATCCACTGAGCCTAAACGAACTTACATCTACGTGTCAAGCATAGCAGAAGTGTTTACAAACAAATCACTAAAGCAGCTGTGTGACCAAAATTTCCTTCAACCAAAATAATTTTCAGCCTCAGACTCATCAGACACGTCTGAGACACATATAATAACTCCCACCGGTGCACACTGACAGGCTGAGTTACTGATTCTCCATAATTCCTTTTCTGTGCCATGAAATATCCTCTCTTCTATCTAAAGCAAATTGATCTTTTCACCCAATCTATTTGACAGACCTACCATTTAGTATTCAATGACTGTTTCAAGAATAAAACCAGTTTGTGATGCAGACACCAGCCCCCAGCGTGAACTCCTGGTGTCTGCATCAACCCCCTGTCTCTGGAAGGCAGCAAAAAACCCCTTGGAGCAGCTGCTGCTCTGCTGTCCTTATCATAAATAAAACAAATGCAAGAACTGGAGAGATAATCAGGGAAAAAGCAAAAGGTTCTGGTCAGGGCTGTGTATGGGTGTCTGGAAGGTGCAGGATGGGCATGGAGGGGGATGGATCAGCTCTGGAAGAACCTCCTTGGGCTCTGAAACTGAACCATGACTGCTTAATTAAATATTTTGAAGTCAAAGGCCTTAAAGAGTTACTGTGGGGAGCACCAGCAGTGAGCCAGAGGGGTGTCAAACATCTCTCAGGTTTGCAGAGATTCCCGGGCCGTGTTTGGCAGGGAAGGCCGGGCTCCGTCCCGGGTGTGACAATGACCCCGCTGCCCTGGGGTCCTGGGGCTGCAGCAGCCACTGCTCCTCGGCAGGAGGCTGCTCCCGGCCTCATCCCAATTAATCGTCTCCTAATGACTTTCTGAACGGGGAGGATCTCCTTAATTACACCACGCATTAGACTTTAATCAAGAAATCAATTTTTCACGCCACCCCAAAGCCGCGGGTGCGGGGAGGGGCCCTGGCCCTGCACGGAGTGGAATCATCAGTGGGATTTGGGAGCGGTGCGTGCCAGGGCTCCTTACCAAAACCAGCTGGAGGTGATCATTTCAGTTAAGATCCCTGCACTGCCCCGGGCCTGTGCCCCTCTCACCGACAGTTTTTCCGTGTGTTTTTCAGCCACCTGACACAGAGGCCAGGCACGCCGGGCCCTCGGTGCCGGCTCAGCGCCCGTGTGCCCGGCTGGACACGGTGGGAAAGGATTTGTGTTTGCTGCAAAGTGGCCTCACCCACTCCCACCGAGACCAACACAGCCCCTCGTGCACCTCCTGCCTCTGCAGACCCTCTGGAATTCAGTAGAAATCCTGGGGGTGCTGGGACCTGCTCCGTGTGACACCGTGCCCCGCTGCTGTGATCCGAAGGAGAGGAGTTAATTAAATATTAAATATTAACCTCACTTTTCTGTTCCACTTTTCAGGATGCTGCAAGGCTGAGTGCAGCAAAGGGTTTATCTGAACCTCTTGCTCACTGGGGAGGATTGATGGTTGTTCCTGGCCTGATCCAAACCCTAATCCATTCCCTCTTTCCGTGGTTTTGTTGGGATCCAGCCCAGCCCAGCAGTGCCAGAGCCAGCGGCTCCTTGCAGGGGCATCCCACAGGATCTCTGGGGGTCTCACCCCAACCAGCAGCACATTCCCAGCAGAGTTTCACAGCACAGCATGGCTCAGATTCTTTACACTTGATTAATTACTGGGTGGGGTTTAATTCTCTCCCCTCTGAGGAGCCCTGGGTGGCAGAGCCAACCCCAGCCAGTTTTATTTTCCCTGGTTCCATCCTTCCTCCCATCACTCCCCTGCACAGATGAAGAAGCTGCTGGGACAGGGCTGGGATTTCCAGTACCTGCTGCCTCTGTGAGGAACTAAAAATAAAAAAGCATCTGCTAAAAATACTGAATGATCAGGGAAAAAAAATGCTAAACCCCAGAGATCTCCCTGGACTGTGAGGATTAATTTTCATTTCCCTTTAATCCGGACACAAATTGTGACGCCGCCGCTGGCGGGCCCGGCTCAGCTCCATGGACAGAAGCTGCAGCTCTGCTTCCCCAACTCCTGGGCACATTCCAAAGGAAAATGGACACACGACGAGCAGGAGGCCACAGGGTTCAGTGCAGGGTGCCAGAAATGTGTCCTAAATCCCGTGGCTGCAGCTCCCAGTGTGTCCTTCCCCAGCTCCACACTCGCATCCAGGCTTTGTGCCTGCCTACAGCCACTTTTGGGGTGCTCTGACCCTGTACCCCACTGTGGGAAAGAGCAGAAAAAGGGGCCAGGGATCCCAGATTACAGCCTGGACCTCTGAAAAACAAGATTTACCAGTACTCTCCACTTTTAAGGGAAGGAAAACAGCGATCGGAGCGAGCTAATTTGTGATCTTCCAAAGAGATGACAAAATTAATTCCTGGAAGGAATTACTCCTCTAAAGGAGCAAAGGATGGTTTCCCCAAAAAACCTCTGTGAGCTCTGCAGCGACCACCTGCCCCCACAGTGCCCAGGGCACACAGCCCCTCCCTCCAAATCCCTGGAACACGCTTCCCTGCCTTTTCCCAGCGAGGAAACACAGATAACGGGAGGAGAGGGCTCCCCTGCGCTTCCCCTCTCCCAGATCCCCACAGCAGGGGCGGGCTGAGCATCACTGAACAGAAACTTCGCTCCCAGCTGCCCCACTGATCAGACAGATGCAAATATATGCGTGAAAAAATTAACATACAGAGCTCGCCGGGGATTTCCTTCAGTGCTGGGAGGAAAACTCCCTTAATTCCCAGGATGAGCCCAGGGTTTGGTGCTCCCCCCATGCTGCAGCTAAATTTGGGGAGGGGGTTTGGGGATGGTCAGGCTCAGAGGAAGGAGGCAGGAAGGCATTTCGGGGGTCCTTGGGCAGGAAGGGCTCAGCCTCAGGAATATTTTGAGCACTGAGGGCCCGTGAGCAGACAAGGGCTCATAGTTTGAGGTGTGATTTATGTGCAGCAGCACATAAACACCTGAAACGGGGTCTATAAAAACACCTCAGACTTCACCACAATGCTGCTGCTGTGGGGCTCCACGTGGAAAAAAAAAATAAGGAAAACAAAATGTAAGCAATTCCTTAAAAGCTGCTCCAAGTGTGCTTTCAGTCCCGGAGTGATCAGAGAGGCAAGTCAATATTTTCCTGGAGAGGAAACAGCGCTGTGATTACACCTGGTGCTGTTTGCTGAGCACTGCTCTCACTCCTGCTCCGTGTTTGCCCAGGGCAGGATGTGGGGAAGAATTCAGGGTTTGTGTGGAGGAAGCTCTGTGGTTTCAGGAGCTGCAAGCAATCTCTTTACTGGCTCGTGTTTCTGTCAGTCTCAGACAAGGGGCTGCTGTTGGGCTGGGGCTGGGCAAGGTGGATAAAACCCAAATATTTAACTCAGGAGGGCCCAACCTGCAGCTCTGGCCCGCAGGGCCCTTCCCACGTGGTGCCTTTGCTCTGCTTGTTGGGAAGATCCCCCATGGCTGCCTTGAAGATTTCCTCCTCCAAGTGCTTGAAGGCACCTGACCCCAAATTTGCTGGTTTGGGCAGATGCAGCAATGCTGGGTGGCACATGTGACATCCCCGTGCCTGGCACAGTGGGATGGAGAGACCCATGGGAATGGGAACGAGCCTTGCAGCACCTCCCCTGGGGAAAGCTGTGTCTGTACAGTTAAATGCTGGGCATCCTCAAGATCCCACCCCAATCCTGCACCCTTTGGTGCCTGGCACAGCCACTGCCCACTCGGAGCATGGAGCAGAGCTCACCCAGCCCAGGGTGGGAATCTCCCACAGAAAAAGCTTACAAGCCCCTGAAAATGATGGTCAAAATCTAAATATTTCCCTGGGATCTGACAGGATGAAGCCACTGCCAGCTCCCTGGTGTGGGTAACATGGAGCTGAAGGGCTCAGGAAGGTGCCCCTGTGATCCCTTTGCTCACCAGCCCGGGAAGGAGCGCAGAGCTCTCCCCTTCCCAGCACCTGACAGCTGCCAAAGGTCAGGATTAAGCTCCATAGACCTTGGCAAGGGTTTGTGCAACGAAATCCCCTCCAACACCTCGGGAAAGGCTGGGCTGAGCTTCACCTCCTCTCACTCATTGGAGATTGGGGTGGTTTGGCTGAGCAGAGCAGCCAGGGGACGTGGCCGGGCTCCCTGTGCCACCAGGACCTGCTCCAAATCTCCCCCACGAGCCTTTAATCAGCTTCCACCTGGGATTAGCTCAAACATTCCCAGCCTCTGGTTCAAAATAGCTTTCCTTGCTTGTGGGCAACTAATCCAGAAGGAGCCCTGTCCCCGTTAGCCAGCACCTCCAGCAAGGGGAGGGGGGGTTCCTAAGGCTCGAACCTTGCCTGTTCCCAAACAGTTTTGGATTGAGAACCTAAGGCATGGAATGCTCATGTTCAGAGCTGGGTTGTGATGGGGATTCACAGCAGCAGCTCCAGTAAACCCAAGCAAAGCCTGGCCTGGTCCAAGGCAGGTACAAAGAGCACACGAGCCCAGTTTGGGCTGAATTATTTGTATTTTGGGGGAAACTCGAGTTTGGCACAAGGGATTTCACTCAGGAGCCCACAGACCCCCTCCTGCCGACAGCAAATAGAGCCAAAAACCCTCCCTGTGTATCTGAGGCCACCAGGACCTGGGGATGAACTGAGGACAGAACCAGCCCCTTCTGCAGGATGGATCCCCAGAGCAAAGAACTGCTGAAAACCCACGGAAAAAAATCAACTGCCACAGCACCCAGAGGAGCAGGCAGGCTGGGAAGGGACGTGCAAGCAGGCACATCCCCAAGTGCAGCTGATGACGTGGCTATGATTTAATAAAGGACATTATTAGTGCCCTGCTAATGGCTCCAGGCGCCGGCAGCGGAGCTGGCCGGCTGCTGGCAGCTCCCAGCCCGGGAGAGCTCATTCCCACCAGGCTTCTAAAGATTCAATTCACCTCCACAAGCCTGCAAAAGGATTTACATCAACAGTCCCCCATCACAGCCTCCTCCTGCTGCCCCCATGACCGGGCACACGGAGCCACAGCAGCTCAACACCAGCTCAAACCCCACAGCTGGACAGAAATCCCACCTCAAATTGAAGATAACACAGCCCCAACCCTTCAGGCACTTCATTTCCTCCCCATAAAACCTGCTCCCACCTGGCTCCTTCCCACTGACCTGTCACAACACCCGGCAAGACTGAGCAGCAAAACCCAGTCGAGGCTCCAGCACCAACACCACTCCAAAAAAAAGCTCCCTCCCAGCAAAAATATGTCCAGAAACCAGCAAAACCTGGGGTTTGGGGGAGGCACTGGTGATGGGCACAGCTGGTGCTCTCAGCCATCACTCCTGGTGTTTGCCTGCCCTTTGCCTCCTCAGCAGTGTTGATGAGCTGCCCTGGGGGAGGTAAGGCCCCCCTGTCTGTCAGAAATTGATATTGACTGGTGAGGTGTTTGTTTTTGTGTCCTCAGAGCGGGAGTTTTGGCTGAGCCCCTGTTTTGTGCCATGAAGGCTCTGCTGCTTCCCCCTGCTGCAGGCAGCATCTGCACCACGGTTCATCTCCAGGCAGGAAACTCCAAAAAAGAAAAACCCCTGTGAGGCAGAGATGGAGCAAATCCCCCATTTCCACAGGGTGAGACGTCTGCCAGCAAAGGGACTTGGCAAAGATGGGGAACCTGCGTCAGAGGCTGAACCCTCCAGTGCTCCAGCTCCTCCAGCACCAGGGCTCGGCTGGGAGAGGCCCTCTGTTTCTGTCTGCAACCTCCATAAAAATAGCACAATTATGGGAAAATCCTTGTCCAAGTGGAAAAGAAAACACCAGTCCAGCTTTCACGGGGAAGCAGAGCTCCATAAAGGCGCTCCTATAGCGTTTGCTGTTTCTGTCAGGCGTCCAAAGCCTCGCTCAGAGCCCTTCACCCAGGGGCACAGCTCCATGAGGTGAGGTCGGGCCCCTGGTAAAGGATTTTATGATTTTTTCCCCCAGCATTTCACTTCACCTCATCAGAAGTTTCCATGCATGGGGAACAAAGCGTCTGCAGGAGCCTTCCCTGCGGAGCAGAGAGGGGCAGCCCCCGCCGGGAGCAGCTGCTTGATCCTGAGCCATAAATAACAGGCCAGGCTGGAAAATCTCCGTGGCTTTGGATTTTTTTTTTTTTTTTTGTCACAGAAGTCGAGGTGGTGATGTCTGTCACCCCCTGTCCCTGCTGTCCTTCCAGCAGCCTTTCCCTGAGTCCCCCAGTGCCTGCCCTCACAGGGCTGATCCCCTTTCCAGACTTGGGGTGCCCTGACAGATGGAGGGATTTCATCCTGGAGAGATTTAGTTAAATCTCATCCCTGGACAAAGTTTGTGCCCACAACACCCCCGGATTCCCCAAAACAGAGCAGGACCCTGCCTGGCTCTGTGGCTTTTGGGGGTCACATGGAGAGGGGTGGCACCAGGGCTCTGTTATTTCCCCTCTCTGCAGACAGGGCAGAGTCCGCCCAGGGGTGACCACGTTCCAGGTGACATTTCCTTCGTGCCTGGCCCGCTTCTGCGGGACATTTCTCGGTCAGCAGCAGAGAACGGCCTCGGCTCTATTTATACCCCACCCTGGAGCCGGGTAAAAATAACCCGGGCGTGTTTGGCAGCCCGAAGGCGCTACTGTAAATCCTCCCTGTCAGTGAGAAAATCCCGCTCGGGTCGGAGCCGGGGTCCCGCTGGGAAAGGGGGTGCTGGGGGAAGCCCAGGGACATCCCTGAGCTTGGACCCCGAGTGGAGGAGGCAAAGGATCGAGTGAAGCTTTGGAGCAGCAGCTGGCAGCATCCCTGCGTCCCAAAAACCCGGCTGGGAAGCAGAGCACGAGTGTCAGATTGCTCTTGAACCGGGATTAAAGGCCACTGGCACTGCTGTATTTTTAGCTTCGTGATCATCCTTTGGAAAAAAAAAAACAACAAACCAAACCCGCTCATTGTGGCCGGTGGGATGGCAGAGGAGCCGGGAGCTGCCCCAAGCTCGGCTCTTTATAGCCCGTCCTCTGGCCAGGGGGAAGGTCACGGTGACCCCTGCAGCGCTGTCACCTCGCGGGGACCCATCCGGCCATCCCTCGGTGCTGCAGAGCCGCTGCCGGAGCCCGGGGCTGCTGCGGCCTGAGTCAGCCTTATCTGCCGGGCTATTAATAGCTGCCGCTCGGCTCGGCCCCGCTCTAATTGCAGCTTCCTAAAACGGCCGGGGAGAGGCTGTCCCCATCCCGACCCGCGGCTTGTCCCTCCTGGCCCCGCTGGGGACAGCCCCGGGACGCGGGAGCCGCCGGGTCCCCCCCACCAGCCCCGGGGGTCGCTCCACGCCGGGGCTGTCGCGGTCCTGGCACTTTCCCACCTCCATCCCAACGGCCTGATAGAGATTCGGAGGCTCTTCCCACGGCCACTGCTCAGGGACAGCCTTGAGTTGTCCCTCCTGTTGTCACTTGGATGCTCGGGGTGGGAAATACTGAGCACGACGCTTTTTCCGGGGATTTTCCCTGCAGGGACTTTCCCTGCAGGACTCGCAGCTGGGCTGGGGAGGGCACAGAGTCGCGATGGTGAACAAGAAACGTTCGCACATCTGCTGGTTCCCAGGGATTCCCACTGCCCACACCACACAGGGTTAAAACCTTTTGAGCGGCGGCTCCGGGGGTTGTAGGAACAAGGCCAGGCCAGCAGCGGCCCCGCACAGAGCCTGCACAGGGGCCTGAAGGTCATTTTTGGGCGATGGCATTGTCCCCGGGGCGGGGGCAGTGTCTCTTAGGGACACACCCAGCGTGTCCTGTGCGGCCAAGAAAAGCAAATTCAGGTTTTGGTGAAAGCAAGAGCTTACCCTGAGCCCACTGCAGGGACGGTGCCGCTGCCCAGGCCGTGGGATGCCGGTTCCCATCTCACCGTGCTCGGCCCTTCCCCACCTCCCAGCAACCCCCGGCTCCTCTCGCCTCCCTCAGCCCCAGCTCGGCTTTCCTGGCCGTGGCCTCAGCTCACTCCCAGTTCAGGGCTCCAAAGTTCAGGCCCCTGTGCTGTCCCAGGGAGGGTTAAGTCGCTTTTTCAGCCCCGTGGGGAATTAAGGGCGCTCAGCAGCACGGGGCACTGGCACAGGGCACGGGGACAGGGCACGGGGACAGGGCACTGGCACAGGGCAAGGGACAGGGCACTGCCACCTCCAGCAGTGGGATGGACAGGGGTTGCATCAGCCCATCCCCAAAAACGCAAATAAAGCACTGCCTTCCAGCCGGCTGTGCTGGGATCTGAGGTGGAGGCAGCAGGAACTGCTGTAACCCATCCCCCGGGAGCAGCTCTGGATTCCAGGGATTTGCACAGAATAAAGCAGAAACCTGCACCAGCAGCTTTAGTACTTGAAAATTTTATTTTCTCAAATGAGCACCAACACATATTGTAAATATGACAAACAATACGCCTCCCTCTAATACTGAAGAACTATATACAATGTACAAATACATGGAAAGGTGAAAACCAATTATTTGAAAACAAACAATTGCATTTATGACTGAAGCAAATGACCTGAAAGAATATGCCAAAAAACCAAAAATTAAAATAAGATCAAAGAAATAAAAGTATACACAATTTGTAAACACAAGAGCATCCATAGACAGGCTGGTATTGGAAATATTGTCCTTAGTTTTGTCAGTGGGGAAAGCATTCCCATTCCTTCGGAAGAACAAAACAAAGGATTCACACAGTTGTAACGATGAGAACAGCTTATTTGTGGTTGTACCTTACACAATGCCATTCTGCTTGCATTTAAATATGTTGATTTTTGACTTATTTATTTTTTCTGAATTCAAGATGATTTTGTTTCCCCTCTTCTGCTTGCTCTTTTTCGCCAGGATTTCTGCAGAAATCTCTGTCTAACCTGATTGTTTCTGAGCACTGAGGCCTCTCCCGTGCTGGGAAGAGCCCCTTCCCACTGAGCTGAGCTTGGTGTTTGGTGTCCCCTCTTCATCCCAAAACTGCTTCACGTGGAAGCTCCTCCCAAGGCAGGGAAGTGCAGTGAAATGCATGATTCACACACTCACAGAGCAGTTAGAAAGATGCATACAGAGAAAATTCTCACTTGATCATCACGAGAACAACAGGTTTTATTTGGCAGGGTTTGTTTTGCTCCTCTGTGGTTTGAAGTCGTGTGCACCAAGGCCAGAGAATTAAAGAACCTGCAACAGTTCTTGAACAGCTCCTTGCTCAGCAAAACACAGTCCAGTGGTTTGTGCTGTTGGTCCACTTTGGGATAAACAAGAGACCAAATGAAATAAAAAGGAAGAAGGGGGGAGATTAAAGACAGAAAGGAGAACAAAAGAAATGAACTTTACTGCCAAGAGAGGTAAACTTTTACTCTAATTTGTTATGTAGCAGCCTGGTTAAAAAAAAAAAACCAGAACAACAACAACAAAAACACCTCCCCTCAAAAATAAAACCAGGATCCAAGGATTTATGGTTTAGGTTAAAATCGAGCTCAAAGCTCCATCCTCCATCCCTGCTGCCCCCAGCAACAGCGAATCCGAGGCTGCAGCTGCTGTCCAATCCCAACTCCTGCAGCTCCAGATCTACCTCCCTCCAGCCAACACTGCTGCAAGAGAAAATTCCAGGCCTGGATTCTACAAACCAGGGGAAGGGGGAGCCCCAGCGGGCTCCGGGGGATTCCTGGTGGGAGCACCAGGGGACTCTGGACTCCGGCCCCAGGGAAAGCCAGAGGGCACCTGGAGCCCTCCTGCAGCCCCTCCCAGCCCAAATATCCAAAATATCCCCCCCGGGGGCTGCTGGCCCCAACCCAGCCACCAAATCTGCCAGCTGGGAGTCCCCTCTGCTGCCACATCCACAGGAAACACGGATCCACTTCAGAGGACAAGGTAAATTAGGATTTTTGTTTCCCTTTAAACACATTTTCCAACAAATACAGAAGGAAACAGGATCATCATAAACAACAACAACAACAAAAAAAAGTGCTCTCAGGGAGGGGCTCTGAGAAAACAGCACCAAATATATTATTTCTTTAAAAAAAATTAAATATTATTTACAAAAGTATATTTCACAAGATAACGTCTGGGGGTTATTTTTTCTGCTTTGTATATATATTAGAATCTGAATATTTCTTACAAGGGTCAGGATTTCACCAGGCAATCCACCAAAGCAAAAAACAATTTCAAACTTACTCGAGTCTGAGCTTTGGGGTAGAGGAGGGGATGTAAACTCAAGGGTGCTCACAGCTGCCCAGACACCAGGCTGGACACCAAAAAAAGAAGGAAAACTCGCTGCTGTCCGTGTTTTCCCGAGGATGCTGCCCATGGAAAGCAGCACCACGTGCTCAGGAAGCAGCTTCCATGGACCACATCTCCACTTCTCCTGGGAAAAGGCCCCACCTGGCTCAGCTCAGCAGGGAAGTTCTTTGGTTATCTCTGAGTGTGTCACTCTGGGGCTGCCCCACTCCCCCTGTGCTGCTGTGGGAGCCACCAGCACAAACCCCAAATTCCTGCCAGCCCCCAGCTCCCAGGGGAATCAGCAGCCAAGTGCAGCTCTTCCTGTTTGCTGGACACACAGAGGAGCTGCAGGAGCCCATTTCTCCCAATCCACCTGTGCAGGACATCACAGGCACTGCCCAGGGAATTCTCTGGGTGCTGGGGACAGGCACAGCCACACACTGGGTTCCCATCAGGGCTCAAGGCTGGGCTCTCAGCACGAGACTGATGGGACAGAACCAATTAAAAGCAGATCAAGAGCTCGCCCTATTCAAGCTTGGACTGGTTGCCATTAAAAGCCCAACACCTGTGACCAGTAAAAACCAGCCAGGTCTGATGGGGCATTGTCCTCTTTTGTCCCAAACGAATGGATAAAAACATTTCCACCTGGCAGCTCTCTGGAGCTGGTATTTCTCAGAGCAGTTCTCTGCACAGCCCTGCCTTTTATATTCCTTTTTGATCAGCAGTCACTCCAAATTCCAACATCAAACCATGAGCCCTCGGTGCTCTTCTCAACCTCACAGGATTTGGGATGATCCCTTACCTCTCCCAGCTCCTTTAAAGGCTCTGTGGAGACTAAAGAGCTCTTTGAAGAACAGGAATTACTTCCTATTAGTCAAAACCCAATAAATTGCCACGGATCCTCAATGAAAGGACAGGGAAATGGCACCAGGCCAGTGCCAGAGTCCACAAGACAGCAGGTGCTGTGGAATTTTTGATTTTTACTGGATTTCTCACTGGAGGGAATGTGGCTGATGGAAGCAGAGACAATCCAAAACAAAAGCTGAAGCAAATGTTACGCAGCCAGAGCAGAAGGGTGAGGGCAGAAGCCACCTCTGGACAGGTTGGTCACAAACTCCATCCCCTGCAGGAGGCCAGCCAACTCCACCTCCTTTCTCCAAGGTTGTCAAGAACAGAGCTTTGAGAGAGAAAAACACAACCTTTGCTTCATCAGGGTTGTGTTTCAGCACAAGGATCCAACACTGAATTCCACCCAGATCCTTAAGGAGAGTCTCTATTCACATTCCCTGCCAATTTAACAGCAAATGACTCTTCCCCAGCCCCCTGGAATCTCTCAGGGGTGGGGGCCAGTGACAACAGATGACAGCTCCAAAGCTTCTGTTTCATAAGGAGTCACCACCCCCTGCACAACACTCTTTCCTTCTGGATTAAGAAAGATTTCCCCCCATGGATTAACCTACTTGAAAGAATTCTGCCAACAGAACGAAAAACTCACTCGGGGAGAGATAAAACGAACTCAGCTCAATAGTCCAGGGTTGTGCACCAGATACTGGCTGGACTGCTGCAGAGCAAACTTCTCATTGTTATTTTGGCCTCACACAGTTCCCCTCTCACACACCACGCCCCTTCCCCACCATCCACCTCGGGAAGGTGCCCAGGAATCACCACGGAAAAAATAAAATGGGAAGGACTCGTTGTCCCTTGCAGTTTTCACACCAACATCTACCCCTCAAGGCATAGATCATTCCAGGGGTGGTGGGAAGATGTTTCATTTCTTTTTTTCTTTCCCATTCTCCCCGTGCCTGCAGTGGGCTTCTGGGAGTGGGAAAAGGGGGAACCATTTGGGGAGGATACCTCGAAATATCCACCTGTGCAACACAACCACCAGGAACCAGGCTCCCTCCTCGCCCCACCCTCACAGCATTTCTGTGCCAGGCTTCCCCACCGGAGCCTGGGATTCAAGGAAAAGGTTCTGTAATAGCATTTTCCTACTTGCACTTGTGAAAGATTGGTAAAACACCACCAAGGGTGCCCATGGGAGGCCAGGAAATCCGGGGGTACCCTCTGTCACTGTTTGTCCCCATCCTCCTCGATGGAATTTCCTCTTCCTTGCCTCACACGGGCCTTTTTTCCCCCTGCCACATTTTCTAAGCTGCAGCTCCAACCTCCTTGTGCCTGAAGTGGTTTTCTCCTCCTCTCTGAAGGGCTCAGGAGTCAGGGTTTGGTTTCTCTGGCCGTGAGGACGCTCCCCACGGCCGTGCTCTGCTGGGACGTTCGGCCTCCCTACCCTGAACCAGCAAGAAAAAAGAGAGGCAGGGAATCTCTCCAGCCTCCAGGTCCTCCCCCCTCAAACAACGAGCTCACAAACAGCAAACAAAACACAGATTGTGGGGGGGACTGGTTCTGCCTCGGGCTCAGCCAGCTCGGGCTCAGGCTCCGCCGATGGATTCGGGATTCGGAGAGAAAACGCAGCCGTGAGGTAATTTCTGTCCTTTCAGACAAGGAGATATTTCTCTGTCCTTTTTAGACAAGTAGCTATTTCTCTATCCATTTAGACAAGTAGGTATTTCTCTGTCCATTTAGACAAGTAGATATTTCTCTGCCCATTTAGACAAGGAGATGGATTCAAGCCTTGCTTAACCAGGACTGAAAGGAGAAGCCCAGCGTCACCTTCTGATGGTTCCCCTCTCCCCCACCCCTCTCCCACCTTCTCCTGCCCAAACCTCGGGGTCTTCCTCCCACACCTGGGGAGGTGCCAGCAGAGCCCAGGTCAGGCTGGATCAGCCCTGGGCACGTGGAATGGCTGTCGGGCATTCGGTGCATTCTCTGAGCCAACGCCAGAACAGAGAGAGAAGCAGCCAGGGTCAACTCACAAACAGATACAAAGCAAAGAGACAGAGAGACAGAAATTTAGAGGCCAGTCACCAATAAAGATGGAGAAGGGTGTGAAGATGCTCCCGGATTGCAGAGCCTCTAAATGCATGGAACCAAGCGTTCAGTCACTCTCTCACTCTTGGATATAATGTTCGGTTGGATGGCATTCTCTTACACGCTGCTAGGGCTGGGCTCTCCCCACTCAATCCCAGCCATTATCCTTGATCATGTGAGCTAGTTCAATGATGTATTTGCCTTCTTTATACTTCTGGCTGCTTTCAAAAGCGTGTTCCTAAAATGAAACGAGGAGGAAGAGTGAGATCGAGGTGGTGTTTGGATGTAAATCACGTTATGGACCTGATCTGGGAGTGCTGGTGCAAGTGTGAGCCTTGCTCACAGGGAAACAGTCAACTGCAGGTCTTCCTGTTGGCTCTCAGGAGAGTTATGGGGGAAAAAATCTTAAATCCTGCCTCTAGAATCTGAAATCTTGCTTCTGAATTTGAAATCCTGCCTCTAGAATCTGAAATCCTGCTTCTGGAATCTGAAATCCTGCCTTTAGAATCTGAAATCCTGCCTCTAGAATCTGAAATCCTGCTTCTAGAATCTGAAATCCTGCTTCTGGCTGTCTTTACATGCTGGCAAAAAGGAACTGGCAGCATGGAACATGCAGATTTCTGTAGGGCAACACCAACTGCTCCTAGGGCCAGGATTTAGGGATCATGGGTGGTAAAATCCAGCTCTCTCCAAGGTGGCCTGGGAATTCATTAAGGTTTGTTAGAAATGAAGTGCTTCTCTCACTGGGAATGGGATGGATTATGGGGAATTTAATGTGGAAGTGGAGTCCCAGGAGAAGATCCCACACTAAACAGATCTGTGCCTGCAGCTGTGGAAGCACACAGGAAACCTCTGGGATCCCCAATATCCCTGAGCTTCTGCTTGGATTCCTACCTCAGCCTTTTTTGATGCTTTCTTTTTTACAGCCTTTCAACTGATTTAGTGAAGAGTCTTTCTGTCCAGAGGCCATGGATACAAACCAGGATTTGTTTAGACACTGGTGAAAACGTTTGGACAAAATGGTGTGGGCCTCCAGAAGCAGAAATTAGGATGTAACATTAGATTTTATTGGAAGGTAATTGAATTTTTGAAGGCAAACAGATAAACTTATGTTCAACAGCAGTTCCAGTGGGAAGGACACAGGATTAATGGAGCATTCTATTATTCTGATAAGATCTACCAGAATAATAGAAAAAAGACAGTGTGAACTACAGGACTGAAGTTATCATCATTTATGTTAAATGTCACTGAGGGGCACCCACCAAAACCAGGTGTAAATTCTTAGTAAAAAAAACTACACTAAAGCTGATTCTCCAAATGCAACACACACAAAGCAGGAGGAAAACAGATGGTTCCAGATAAAAACCTGCATTTTGAGCTCCCAAAATGGTCTTTCCACCCCCTCAGCTGGAGCAAAGCTGCCCAGGGGCAAAGCCAGGGACACAAATACTCACATATTTCCAGCCCAGCGTGGTTTTGCAGTTTTCACAGTAAATATCTGCCACGGCGTGCAGTCCTGTTAATAACACCCGCTCCTCTGCAGGGCCACAGCCCACGTTAACTCTGGGACAAAGCACAGATTTGTGCCATTAGTGCCTTTCCACATCAAGATGCTCCAATAAAGCTGACAAGGATTTCATTGCAGTGTTTGAAAACATGAGCAGGAGGTTCTGAGTTTCCCAGCTGTGCCCGGAACAAAGCTCTCTCACAGTTCCAGGGCAGAATGAAAAGGTAAAATGGGATTTTCATGCAACTAAAAAACTCAATGAAAGCTTTGAACAGGAGATTAATAACACTCTAGTCACTTGTGCTAATTAGGCATTTGAGAAAGATTTTCATTCTCAAATTGATAAAATGGTACTTTTACTTTCCCAAATGGAAAAGTGAAAAATGTGACTGAAATCAGTGCTGCTGAAAGACAGAGCAGCAGTGACCTCCCCAAAACTATTTCCAGTCACTGGGAAAATGATACTTAGTTTTTATGAAGTGCATATTTGGATATCATCTATCTCCACATTTACAAAACTCTGGCTCTTTGGTCCAACTACATCCTGGGAGAGGAGAATGACTCAGCCATTAGCTCTGATTTCTCAGCCTGACGCGGAAAAGAATCACCTTCTCCTTGCTGCTTATCTGAAACCTCTACACGACTCAAATATGAATCAGGGGCTATTTCTGCCTCTTTCTCCAACCATTTTCAGGAAGCTCCCAAGTCCCAGGTTTTCTGAAGGGAACTATGGGTTTTTTTTTCCTTTTTCAGGAGGGTTTTGTTAAATCCACCCCAAGCGACGCGGCGCGCGCAGGGTACTCACACGGAGTTGAAGAGGTACGCTCGTCCTTGGCTGCCCTGGAAGGACTGGAAGGCAAGAAAACAAAGCTCAGTTGGCTGCTTGAGAGGAAAGAGGCAACTGTTCTCCGGCTCCAACACCTGCCCTTTTCACAGGACACACCTGGAATTTCCAGTGGTTTCATACAGGCCCAATGTGCTGCTCCAGAGTTGAGTTTTCTCTCTTATGTCCCAGCAAAATCTCTTTTCATCCTTTTGGTGTTTATGAACTTCACACCACCCCTCAGCCTCACTTGAAGGCTGCCAAAAATTGGTCTGAATCTCTTTTCAAACTGCACTTGCACATGAGTTTGCCTTGGGAATTGCACAGCCAGATGCTGAACCACGCTGAGGGGTTGGGATCTGTCTGTGCCAGGAGCTGTGCACACAAACACAGTTCCAGTGATTGCACAAAAGGCCTTGAGGTGTGTGCAAGCCTCATCTTCCCACTGGGGCCTGGGAGATCTTCAGGACTGGGGCTAAACCCAGCAGGACATGGAGATGAACATGGACAAGAGAACCACAGAGCAGCCAAACCAGCCCAGATAATCCAGGCACATCCTCTCTGCCCCACATTTCCTCAGGATCTGGGGGCAGCAGCATGGGAAGGCAGTGTTTTGGAGGGATCAGGACACTGCAGGCATTCCCAGCACTTCCCAGCAGATCCCAGTGTGCCATGTCTGTGGAATCACCGTGTGGCTGACAGGCACCAAGGGCCACCTGCGTTTTTAATGTGCTTTGACAGGCACACACTGAATTAAACATTTGGTGCTTGTGAGCAAGACCTGGGCTGTCTGTACACTGGTTACCTTGTGGGACACCTCAGGGAATGTCTGCACCCAGGGGCTGGGGAAATCAAAAAGCAGCTTTTCTGGACCATTTAATCCTTTACTTTGCACCTCACCAGGAACCTTGGAATGCTTAGTGGTTTTCTTAAAACCTCAGCTGATTTCAGACCAAAAAACCCTTAAAGGCGGGGACAGAATTTTGAGGGAAAAGAGAAACATTCATGTTTTACCTCCGGGCCCTCTAACTATGATAATTTCTTTGGTTAAGAGCAACCCCACATGACACAAAACAATTTCTGGGGGGTCCCTGCCCTCCTTGGGTTGTCCCCTTCCATCAGGGCCCTCCTGCACCTGCCCAACTCCTGCCTTGTGGAGAGGCACTCAAAGCCCTGACAGCTTCCTTGGGAAGATCCCCAGTTGCAAAAGGATCCTTTCCACAGAGCAGAGGCACCTCAGAGGGCAAAAATGCCACGGGGCACCCGGGCAGGGAGCCACAGCCAGCAGTGCCAGCTGCCTGTGAGGTCTGCACGGCAGCAAGGGCTCTGCCAGCTACAAAATCCCTGCCTGGCACAGAATTCCTGGGTCCTGGAGGGATAACTGTTCTTCAGAGGAATCTGAAGGCCAATATTAGTTGCCACCCAGGGCACAGAAGAGCCACTGTGGATCCAGAGAGGATGCCCGAGGCACTGGGATATCTCTTTGACTCAGACAAAAGCAGTGCCCTGAGGAATGCCTCTTCTCTTGGGGAGGAATTAAATAGGACACATGGCTCGAGCATGTTTGTCTAATTGCATTTATTAGAGAAGCTTCTTTTAATCCCTCTGCAGCACTCAAGCTCTGTGTTCCTGCTGCTGTCATGCCCCACACCAAAGCAGCCTGGCTGCTCCCAAACACACCCTGCACCATCCCAGGGACCTGGGGGGCAAAGTGGGAACACAAATGATGATTCCCTGGTCAGAAAGGAGGGTCCAAGCCAGACCTGGCTGCAGCAAACAGCAGGGCACTGCCTGGCCCTGCTGCAGGACTGGGATGCCATGGAAAGGGTTCAGGGATGAAACACCAAGTCCCACAGCAACGTGTGTGCCACCAGAGCAAAATGAAAGCAGATGAAACTTTCTCACCATCCAGTCCTTCTCAGTAAATACTTCTCTGTAAATACCAAAGTGACTGAGTTTGCCAATAACAGCAACCATGGGAGCAGAGTTTTTATTGGTACAGAAACAGGATTTTCTGTTCCTGCTGTACAAAGGTCTGGCTTTAATAAACAACAAACCCAGTCCCATCAGCTGTGCTGGGGCTCACTGGACATTATTCCACTCCCAGGGACAGTAGCATCCTTCCAGAGGTGCCTGCCCTTCCTCCCAGCTCAAACCAGTGCTTGAGGGTATCTAAGGGTGGTCACTGGAAAAAAAAAAAAATCACATTATTTATCCCCTGCCCATGCAGAAGTTTTCAACAAACCACTGCTCAGCTCTCAGTGCTGTCTCAATAGTCACCCGCCAGCCAGCAAAGGATTTGGCAAAACATATAAAAAGAAGGGAGAGCAGTCTGTAACCACAAGTTCCCCAGTGTATTTGCCTCTGCAAGACTAAGCTGGTTGTATCTTTACAAAGGTGGCACAGGCAGCTTTTATCTGGGTGTTGTAACCTGAGCATTTCCTGGAGATGTTCCTGCTGTTCTGGCACGCCACAAAAATTGGCATATGCTGTAATGGGAACAACAAAATCAGAAAAAAACAGGTATATTTATACACAAGCAGATGCTCTTGTGTTTGTTTTTGTTGTTTTGTTTGTTTTTTTAAGAGACAAACAAAGATTTCCACAACACACTTGATTTTCACTGAAGTGACAGCCAGCAGCCAGACCTACTTTCTGTGCTCTGCATTTTCTCTGTGTAGATTTTCCTGATACACATTCAAAGGTGCATTTCAATCCCCCTCCCACAGAAATCCAGACTCTCTGAAATAACAGCTCCTGGCATCACTTTCCAGCTGAAAGAAATGGAAAGGATCTTTCTGTTGTTGTTTCCCACTGGAAGCCCAAGCACATATTTTTCCCTGCATTGCTAATGCTCAGTGTCTGGCTGGAAACACATCTGGATGTGCCAGCATCACAACCCTCCCTCCCCATCCTGTCTGAGCACTGTAAAGAATCATCTCGAGCTGTTGGGATTGGAGATGCACAAAGCTCATTCCTCCTGCCAGCTCAGGAACCCTCCCCACTCCTGGGTGCTGAGGAGAGAGGCATCCAAAAGCTGCAGGGCCCAAGGAATGCTGACTGGAGCATCCAGGTGGGAAGCCACGAGCCTGGAGTCAGCAGTTTGGAGCGGATCCTCTCTCTCCTCACCCATGTTAAGATGCTTTGGCAGCTGCTCTGGTTTAAGAAGCTCCTGCCACCCAATTTGCAGCCACTCGTTACTGCCCCTCAGCTGTGCTGATCCCAAATTAGAGCTGTGAAATCGTTGTTTTAAAAAACAGATGTTTTGCAGGGGGTGGGGTGGGTTTGAGGGAAATGGCTCTTCCCTCTTTACCCTGCTAGCCAGTTAAAGGACAATCCCAGGGAGCGTTTCGTGGTCACAGTGTGGGGCAGACACAAGCCCTGGGGAGTGGGGAGCTCTCTAACTGTGCTGGCAGAGAGGCAGAGTGCAGAACTGCAGCTCTGGTGAGGGGCTGAGCCTGCAGAGAGGCACTTGGGCTTTCACAGATGCTGCTGAACCAGCCCTGCTGCAGGAGCAAGCAGGACCTGCAGCCACATCCAGCTCCTCTGGACATGTCCTACCCACCTGGGATGGGCCCAGCCTGCAGGACCATGAATCCTGCTCTATTCAGCAGCCACGACCTTGGGAGCTGTTTGGGTAAATCCATTTGTTATATTCTGCTCTGAGCACAGCGCAGGGTCCCCTTGGCAGAGCCACGCAGGGAAGGCCTCTGCCTCTCCACTACTCCACCACTCCTGCCTGCTCCCTGTTCCACCTCCAGACCTTTGCTCTGGCCCCTTCACCTCTCTGCTGACTGCTGGAGACACAGGAGGGACTTCTGACATTCCATCAGTGATGCCAGGGAAAGGCACAAACTGAAAACACCGTCCCTGCTGCACCTACAGCTCCTCATTTGCAGCACAGCCCACTCAGCAGTTCCACTCTCTGAACAGATGACAGGATTAATACCCCAAGTCTTTGTCATGGTGTTTGACAATGGGCTAAACACAAAAAGAGCTGCTGGAATCATCTGGAAAAAGAGGAAGCAGTTGCCAGGGCTAAAAGGCTCCACAGTGATGCCTGTTCCCTGCAGACTGCAGCAGAGAAAACCCCCACGTACCTATATCCAGCTGGCAGCCTTTTAACAATCCAATAAAACAGAAATGAAAAGGCAACTGGTCCCAAAGAGGGAAAGGGAAGAGCATGTGCCCCTTCATGCTCTGCTCCTGAAGAAATTCCCAGTGCAGGGATGCAAATGGGGCTGAGGGCCCAAAGCCACCCCGGAGAGCCACGGCCGGCCATGGCACATCCTGGGCCACACGGCACGGCAGCGTCAGCAGGAGCCACAGCAGCCAGGAACCAGGATTTGCCAAAAAGGACACGTTCCCTGTGATATCCCCACGGGGCACAGTGGTGCAGTGGGAGAAGGGATGTCACAAACCCTTGGGCACTGAATCTGTGCCTGAGAAACCCACACAAGGAGCTCTCCAGAGAGAGCTGGGATCACTGATTTCCCAGCTTGTGGGAATGTCTGAGTTCCTGCAGCCACAGCACTACACTGACTGTCACATTCATCTATTCCCACTGCTGGTTTAACCCTTAAACATCAAAGGATGAGATGTTCTCATAAAACACAGCTTGAACAGCGAGAGGAGACCTTTAAGTAAGACAAAAAGTGGTGGTAGTATAACCTGACATGAGTCTGAGTACCAAGATGTGCCCCAAACCCCGATGGTTTCCTTGTGCTCATGCACCTAATCCCAATTGCTGCCTGCTGCTTTCCAACATCCCACACAAAGCTCGGCCTTCACGGCACCTTTCAAGCCCAATTTGATTTCATTTGATTAACAAGATGAGCCCTGGAATGTGTTTAGAGGAACCACTACCTGTAACAGCACCAGGTGTAGGATGGCTCCACGAGGAGTTTCCGTGAGAGTCACTGAGCAGCAGGGGGAAAACCGGAAAAACTCTGAAAATTCCTTTTGCAGATTCCAAGCTCTGCCCTGGGCAGCACCAGCCATTCCAACCATCCATTCACATCACACTCCAGCATTTCCCAGGGGAGCAGGAGCTCAAGTGCTTGGTCCCTGTGCCCACACAGGCTGCAGAGACCTCCTCAGGGTTCATTAATTCCACCTTGCTCTCCCTCCCAGAAGGGGCAGGCCATGATCAGATTAAAGAGATTCAATTTTGCTCCGATTACACGAGACACAGAGCCACGTCAAGGGAACAGGTTCCATTATTCCACCTCGTGCACAGATGTGACCTTACCCTGTTCCAGCTGCATTCCTGACTTTTAATTGAGTTTTACCACGGGTCCTTAATGCTATTTAAAGCCCAAAGTCGATATGGAATTAGTGGACCAAACTCATCTCTGAAATAATTCAATTAATTCAGCACGGCCTTTATTCCCCTGCAGTTTATGTTGCTGTGCAAAAACACAGGGAATAACCAGGATCTGCTGCATTCCATGCTCAAAACAGCTTCAGATTTTGTGGCTCAGGTTATGCAGCCTGTGAGCAGGAAGGTGCACAGATGAAAAGCCTTTTGTCTGGTTTTATTCTGATGGGAGTATCATTGCAAATTTTTTGTTCTGCTTCCCAAGTGTTAATCCAACCCCTAGCCCTACTCCAACCTACAAGAATCCTTGTGCTCTGAAATCCCAGTGTTCCAGTGCCATACAACAACCTCCTGATCCTTAAAACCCTCAGGCAAATTAAGGAATGGTTCATTTTAAAATTTTTTTCAATAAGGACTTTTTTGGTCCAGTTTGGTTTGGTTTTTCAAGGGAGGTTCTCTCATTCTCTCATGTTTCTGGGCACTGGAGCCAAGAAAACTCCTCATTTTCACAAGATTCCCAAAATCTGCTAAAGTATCATGAACCACAGTGGACATCCAGCATTATCCCTGGAATGTCACTGCTGCCCAGGAAGATGGAAAATGAACAGGCACGTGGGGATTTAAATGGGTCAGGATCCAGGGGCACATTCCCAATTTTTAATCCATACCCAGAGGGCAGGGCAGGGGATTCCTCTCAAAGGGGAAATTTTATTTTGCAGTTGGAGAAAGAGAATCTCTTCTGAGGCTCTGCAATTAATGAAGAGCAGCACTCAGGGAAATACAAATTGCCTAAAATCGAGGGGGTGGTTTTTCCTCGAGCACTTGGATTTCTAACACAGATTCTAACACTGCTCTGCTGAGCTAAATCCCAAGTCAAACTCTATAAAAATGTCAAAATTCACAAAAGAGTTGCAAACTGCTCTGTCCCCTTGTCCCTCACGTGCCTGCCAGGCTGTCCTGCCTCACTTCAATCACAACACTGAATTCTCCTCGTGTTAGCACAAGCCCTGTGCTATTCCCTCTCCTTCCTGAAGCCCGGAGCTCCTGGACTCTGTTCTTATTTATTTTTAAATGAGTTTCCAGCTCACAGACTTCAAAGTGAAATTTCAAAATGCAAATGCTAAGGGTGCAAACTACTGAAGGCAAATTAAAAAAAAACAAACCCTTCAGATTTATTGCTTCTATAAAACTTCACAATATTTTGGGGCTTCTCTTGTGATTTCCACAGTCTCTGGTTGCTGCTGCTGTTGTGCTTCAAAACTTGCCTTTAAGATGAAAAAGGATGGAAATACTGTGGGGAGGAAGAGCAGATGGAATGTTTACCTTTAAAAGCAATTAGTCCAATTTATTTAGGGGCAGAGAAAAGCAGAGCAGCTTTGGGAGGCAGGTCCCTGCAGCCCAAGCAGGGAGGAGAGATGTGTGTGCTGGTGAATCCCAGGAGAGCAGGGAGCTCTGGTTAACCCTGATCCCTGCACTTCCATGGCCTCATTCCCAACAGGCACCAGCATTCCCAGAGCTGGGAGCTGGGATGAGTTTGGCACCTCTGGCACTTCAGGCATCTTTTACACTTGGAATGCAGAAGGGCAATATGGAAAGAGTTTTGTTATTTACTGTGAAAAACCACAGAAAGTGACAATGAAGCCCTTTCTGTTTAGACAGGCATTAATAATATAATTTTTGCTGTGGGTTTTATCCCCCACTTTTGAGTGCTGCTGTTTTCCTGGAGGCTCAAAGCATCCACCAGTCATTTGAAAAACCAGGGGGAGAATAAAGCCCTTTATTTCCACATTAATTATTGCTGCTGTATGGGTTTTGGAGATAAACACAGAGCTGGGATGGAAGATGGGAACTGCTAATGCAACAAGTTATTTAATTAGCAGCATAATAGTGAGTGTCCACGTAGCAGTGGAGCACTGTTTGCTATTAATGCAGCCCATAATAGCAGCAATGCTGACACTGAGGGCAGACTTGCTTCTCAGCAAAAGCAGATCTGTCCAGGGCAGCAGCTCCCCTGTGTCCCTGGGGAAGATCCACTGCAGGGAGATGAAGTCAACAAACACCTCATGGCTGAGAATTTCATCATTTATTAAAATTCTCATTCATTTATTAATCCATCACCTAAATTCTCAATATTTGTGTCTTGTCAAAAGAAGTTTTGGTACTGAAATTTATTTTCTTACTGAGGATGTGTCCTCAGAGCTGAGCTGGAATCAGATTTGAACTCATTTTTTTCCATGGCACTCACTGCTGAAAGGCATCACTGGAAATCTCCTAATTCCAGGTATCCAGCCTCAGTTTCTACCTTTGTTATTGCTACTTACCCTAACAGTTGTGATTCCCACTGTGCATTTTAAGAGAGGAGACTCTGGGTGGAGTTTCCTTGTCTGCCTGAGCTTCAATCCTTGCCCGTTCCAGTCCTGCTGGATGAGGGAAACTGCAGAGGACAGACTCCTGCAGGGATGTGCTGCCAGACACAACAGCTCCCCTAAAGCACATGTGAAGCCCTCAGACAGCATTTCCTGCTACTCTAAAATAAAATTATCCTCAGAGACTCTTCTCCCCAAAGGCAGCAGGTGGGAAAAGGCCCCCTGCATCGCCCCCATATTTTTGTGTGATTAAATTACAGATTAAACCAGAGCTCTGTGTTGTTCCTGGGCTGCTCTTACAAGGATAAATCAGATTAAAACCACACACCTGCAAGGGAAATTCCCAGGGCAGTTCCTCCCAGGAGCAAGCCCTGGATTCTCCTGGAATTCCCTCCTTTTCCAACTGCAAGGGCCAACAGCTGAAACTCCCAGGAGGGCTCAGACCTCACCAGCTCCCAGCTCCAGTTGTTCAGGATTTGCAGCAGTTGCAGCAAAAACCCTGATGATTCAACTGTCCTTCATCCCTGGCAGCTCCCTGGATAATAAATGGGAACAATATTTTATTTATGCCCAGGTCATCAATTCTAAGGCAGAGGAAGCAGCAGATGAAAGGAGAGCTGTTTCCTTGAAGAAAGTGATGGATTAGAAAAATCCATTTTTACCCTGCACCTCCTCCTTGACAGGGAATTCTAAACTCTTGTGATTTATTACCTTTTTCCTTCTTTTTTTGGAACAGAATGAAATATTTTAAAAATCACACAGCAGTTAATTGCTGTATAAACACAATTATGCAAGGAGGTACAAATTACCTTGGGCTTGTTCTATTAAACAGCCATATCCTGGACTAAATAAAAGAACCTGATCCTGACTCTCTTCAATCCCATTATGGACAGCAGGATCTGAGGGAACACTTGTAGGGTAAATCCCAGAGGAAGCAATTCCACAGGACAGAAGGATCTAATTTAGCTGGCTGCATTATGGAATGGGCACCACAAATTCTCATTACCCAGCTCGGATTTCACATCCTGACGTTTCCCTGCAAAGGGCAGTCGTTGTTTGTTTGTTCTCTCCCAAACAGGGAGCTGAGAGACTCAAATAACAACCTCAGACCCTCTTGCCCTCCCTCCCTGCAATCATCAACCTGCCTGGAAAGGGTTCTGGGGATGGATTTGGCTGGAGAAGTCGAACCCAGGCTGCATCTCCTGCTGAAACGCTGGAGGAAAAGGGCCATTGAACTGCTTTGATGATACATTGTTCTACTGAGCACTGAAATCCTCTCGACCTGCATTTAATTTTAAACTTCATGGAAGCCAAGAATTACAAGGTGCCTTCCCCCCTCACGTTCACAGCAGTGAAATGGGAAGCTAAAAAACTCTTAATGACTTTTCCCGGAGCTGCTTTGCTGTTTATCACTTACTGCTTGAACTCTAATACTTGCAATTAAGAGCAAGCCCTGAATAATGCCTGGAAGTGGCAAATTCATTAGGGAACAAGAGCTGGAAAGCAGGATCCAAAAGCTACTGGACAGCTTCTAGAAATGTGCATAAAATTGATAAATCTGGTGCATGAAGAGCTCACAGCAAACAAACGAACAGAAGATTTCTGTGCAGTGCTGAGCCAGTGAGACTGATACAATTATGAAATGTGGGAGCTGAAAAGATGCTGCTGCAGAGTCTGAGGCTGCAACAATGAGACCAGCTCTGTTTGCATCCCTCCAAAAGATATTGAAATGCTAAAAATGTAGAAGAGAACCGTAAAATTAGGTGAAACTGGAAAAAATCAGATTGCACCATGACAGAGCTGAATCTGTTCAGTCTGTCCAAAAAGTGATCAAGAATGACTGGTTACTGCAGACCTTTTACAGAGAGAAGAGTAGGGACTGGAGATATTTTATTAGCAAAAGAAATGAAATAATGGCCAATGACAAGAAGCACAAGTCAGACAAATCTAAATTCAAAGTCTCTGATTTTTAATAGTAAGGATGATTAACCACTGGAAAAAATGACCAAAGGGAGCAGTGAATTTCCCCTCTTGAAGTCTTCAAATGGAGACTAAATGCTTTTCCTGAAAGAATTGCTGCAATCCAGGTGAAATCCAGTGGCCCATGCCCCAGAGGAGGTCAGGTGTGATGATGTGATGGCTCCTCCTGGCCTTAAGAGTTCATTACTGTGGAGCTGGGAACTTAAATTCATATTTGGGAAGGAACAAGATCTACTTTAAAGCAAGAATAAACCCTGTGTAATGAAAAATAAGAACTTTACCCATCTCACCTCATACACTGGTTTTTCCTATGATGGAAATGCAGGATTTTCATCAGACATGTCTTGGACACTTAAATGCCTCTTTTTCCATTAGGTTAAAGATCACCACGTTGTAATTTTAAATTTTTTGTTCTACCTTGTGTGCATGTTGCCCCCACCCAGCAAATAACTTCGTATCTTCAAAATGAACTGAACTACAAATATCAGCTGGTTCCTGAAAGGTAAAGCCCCAAAGAACATTAAACACTGCCTTGTCCACTGTCAAGAAAACAGAAAGAAAAGCAAAGAGCCAAACCAAAAAACCCAACAACTGCTGCTCCTTTCACCTGTCTGTGGTGCATCAAATGCTCCCAAGCAGCTGAATTCAGCCACAGCTTCTGTGGAAGCACCAAAGCCTCAAATCCTTTTCAGATCCTCCTGCTGCAACACGGAGCAAAGTTTGATGCTTTCAGCGAGCCATAAATCTCACCAAGAGCTGCTGAACCACCAGGCTCAGGAGCCAGCAGCCAGGAAAGAGAGGCCACCAGGATTGGGAGGGAATCTTCCTGATAAACCTCCCAACTCCCGACTGAAAAGATCAAAAAAGAGCTTCTAAGTGCTCCCTCATTAACAACCCGGCCCCAAATGAGAAAGCCAGGCACACAGGAGTCCTCGATTTTTCCTAAATTCTCGGAGCTGGAGGAGCTGCAGCCTTTTGTGCTGAAGAATTTCCCATTCATGTTCAGCCGAGGTTCCATGCAGACATCAAAGGAAAACATTAAATTTCCCCGGCAAGCCTCGGGCTAACTTCAGAGGATACATCACTGAGTAATGTTTAGCACTTGGATCACAGTAATTCACGGAAAAAAAGAAACTGCAGGACGCCCACAAGACATTCTCCACATATTTCCATAATCAGGGACATTTCTGCTGAATTACTGCTCACATAGCACAAAAAATCAGCACCCAAGAGCTCAAGTGGCATCTTTGGCCTGGATCTTTCTGCTCTCGTTCCCATCCTCCTTTAAGGGCACCGAGTCCATGTGGATTCCAACAGAAAGAGTTGGAATAACAGCGAGCAGGCAGAAATCAGCATCACTCCTGCCAGTTTGAGAAATTTGTTTAACTTTACCTCGTTAAATGCCTATTTTGTTGGCCGTTCCCCTCAGGCCCCACTAGAAAATGATGTAAAAGGCACACTTGTCAAGAAAAACTCCTGTGTCTCCTTCCTGGAGACATTCATTATGGAATATATATTTTTCTTAAACATTCTAAAAACCATGGGATGTTGTGCCTGTAACAAGAAGTACCTTTCACTTATTTTTTGGCATTGAAATATGCTTTTTAAGTACAGTTGCCTGGCACGGTGATTTTGTTTTCACATTAAAATCAAAGAGGATTGGGACACCCTGTACTAATTTGGAGGAGCAGACAGGATCTGCTCCAAAATCTTCCAAGCAGACTGGACAAAGCAGCAGCATTTCAGGTGGGGAAAAGGAGGAACAAAGACATCCAGTGCCTTGCTCAAGGTCACACAGGAATCTGTTGCAGGGCAGGGTTGAGTTCCCAAAGTCTCAGCCCACTTAGGCACTGGAAAAAGCAGTGAAACAAGAGTATGTACTAAATTTGGCACAGCCTTTTAAATGATGCATTGCTCCAAGGGAACAAGAACCTCCACTCATGCTAAGCCAGACACCAAAGGAACACAGAAAGGAAAACTACTTGCTCCACCCAATTTATCTGATCACCTTAATATTTCCTAAGTCAATAAGGCCTTTCTTGGCCAGACAGTCCAACCTACAATTTAGATCCTGTTACAAAATCAGACCCACTAAACCACTTTCTCCCTAAGGCTGTAGGAGATAAAAGGACAAGTAAGCAACATTTTGGTAACTGGCTTCATGTAACAGCTTTGGATTTTCTTAAAAGCCTCAGCATCGATTGTTTTCTCTAAATAGCAATGGCTTATTGAGAAACCTTCTACCCCTTTTAAAGCACAAGGTTTTCCTGAAGTAGAGAAGGGAGCAAAAACTGCCCTGCCAAGGCATATTTGTCAAAGAGTTTTGGATACCCGGTGCTGGCAAAACACTTTGAAGCCAGAGTTAAGCTAACACAGGTGCTGAAGGGCTGAGAGGGGAAACTTGGGAGATGGAGAGGAAATGAAAGTATGGACTGACACAGAACAACCCTGGGATTCAGCTCCAGTTGTTTCATCCAACAGCTCAAGCCAGCACTGCAAGTTGCGAGCATCCAAAGGAGCTAAAAGCTCCCGGAGTGCAGAGCAGTCCAGCTCTGCTGTGGTCTCTGCACAGCTCGGGGCAAAATGAGCAGAAGAATTAATTTCATGGAGCCAATCACCAGCACCCTGCTGCTACATAAAAGCCTGTTTTGTGGGAGATGTTTCCAAGGATGGTGTCATTTGGGCTGTTTGGATCCAAGGGGCACAGTCAGGTTCAGGATGAGCTGCAGCACAGCCTGAGGAATGCTCCTGTTTTTGCAGAATCTCCCACTCCCTTTTCCATCCTCGTTCCTCCCTTTTCCTCTGCCACGTTTCCATGTGGAAAACAAGCACCACAACTGCAGTGCCTGGTTCAGGGATGTGAACATAAGGCTGTGATGAAAGAACTGAAACATCTCCCCGAGGCCTTCTGCAAACTGAACTCAAACAGATAAAAAAGCAACTATTTAAGTTTGCCTGGGAAAGTTCCTCCACATTTGGAAGCCCCTTGAGGCAGGGACTGCCCTTCTGTTCTGTCAAACAGGCACCTGTACAAGCCACAATTGCACAACTACTTTTATAAGGTTTCCAATTATACAAAGAATGTGTTTTTATTCATGTTTACAACCCTGAGAAACAAAACCCTGAAACCCCAAACCCTTTGCATTCAAATTCCATGACCTGCTAGTGGGTCCACCAGCGACGTGGTCTCAACTATTAATTTACACCATGGTCTAGAATGAACTTTTAGAAGGAGCAGATCCCAGAGCACACTGGAGCTAACACTTCCAAAAGTCACATTGTGCTTCCCTCCTTTCCCTCTCCTGTCCATATTTTAGCAGTCAGCATTCCTGGGCAGTTTCTGCCTGCCTTGGGCTAGAAGCTCAAGTTCCAAGCAGTTGGCAGCACTGGCATTGCCCTGCTGGAAGCTACTTAAACTGCAAAGCTGGCTGCATTGGAGCATGGACATGGAACAAGGAGGGGAAGGAAGCATCAAAGGTGAAAGCACTGGGAATGTACAGCCTTGTTTTTCCCTGGCTGGGGACCAGCTGTGTCAAGAAACAAAAGCAGAGCACAAACTCTAATCTACTGTAAAAACAGCAAGTAAAACAAGCCTCTTTCCTCATCCAGCAAAGCACCTTCTGTGTCCCAACACAAAATCCAGGGCACCACATAAAAATCCAGGGAATCACTGCCTCATCTCAACCGGGCACAGGAGCCTGGAGTCACTCAGCTGGCCCAAAAGGTGAAGCAATTTCACCTCCAGGGCACAGATGCTGCTACATTTACATTTCAAATCCCTTTCCAAAGCACAGCTCTTCTGTCCCCGGTGATCCCAGCCTTTCCAGGCTGCTCCAAGAAGCTGAACTATTCAATCTCCACACACAGAGCTCACAGCACCATTTCCACTCAGCTCAGCTCATAAATCTCTGGCTGTGCCTGTTTTTTCTGAACACAGATTTTATAAGCTGAATAAACTTTACGGAACAGTTATTCCAAGGCAGCCGAGACCTGGGAACTCGATGCCTGACCACAGCCAGGCACTGCAGGCTCCAGCAGACACTGGGAAAGTTTAGTTTTTCCCACTTCAGAACAAGCTTCTCTTACTGGCCTGCTCCTTCTGCATCAAAACACTACTAGTCTGGGGAGCTTTTAATTTAGCTTATCCTAACACCCCTCAAGAGCTGGAAGGGACTCATCAGAATCATTGAGTCCAACTCCATCACAGGACATGCCAACAATCCCACCCTGTGCCTGAGAGCTTTGTCCAAATGCTTGAATTCAGATAGACTTGGTGCTGTGAACAAACCCTGGGGAGCCTCTTTCCAGTGCTCAACCACCCTCAGGGTGAAAACCTTTTCCTGATATCCAACTAAACCTCCCCTGACTCAGCTGCAGCCATTCCCTGGTCACGAGAGTGACGAGATCAGTACCAGCCCCTGCACTTGTGAGGATGGTGAAGACCCCAAGTAGTTAAAACAAACCCAGCAGCTCACAAATAGATCCTTGGGCTGAGAGCCCATTTTCCAAGGAAAAAGGCAGCTGCATAAGGCCAAGCACTTCCACAGCCACTGATGTGCAACACGAGGGAACCGTCTGCTCCTGGGAGCACCTACCTTGGAAATGAGCTCATCGTGGTTGGCCAGGTGAGCCCTGCAGTGAATGCAGCTGTAGGTCCTGTGGCACGAAGGCAGATATGCCTGGAAAGTCTTGGACCTTGTCATCTTCACCATTGGAGCCACTGAGCGCTGGCTGAACTCCGGGGTGGCCCAGGAGGCGCTCCCGCAGGACGGGTCGCACGGGAAACACCGGAACACGCAGGTAAAGGCCGTGGTTTGGCAGGGGATGGGTGTGTGGGGCAGGCTCCACACGCTGGTGATGCTCCACAGGAAGAGATCTGGGCAGAGGAAGCAGGGGGATTTCACAGAAACCTGCGGTGGAAAACAGACAGAACATTCAGCTCAGAGAGGTGACAGCGCTGTCCCAGCCCGCAGGGGGATTTAGGGTTGGATTTAGGAGCAGGAGACAGGAGTGATGCCTGGGGATTAGATCAGGAGCACAGATATTTATTCACTTGCTGGCTGCACTCACACCTCCCTGCTGCTGTTATCTCCACCCATTCTTCCAGCCCTGGAAATGACTGCAGAGGTGTGAAGATGATTTCCATCAAGCCTGGTCTCCCAAACCCCTCTGGGGAACTGCCCGGGCTCTGCCAGCCAGGGAGAAAGTGGGGAGCAGAGCCAGCCCTGCTGTCCCCTGGCTGACTCACTGCTGTGACACCTCAGAAGCCCACGGGAAAAATGAGAGCTGGACCTGGGTTTTCACCAGCTAAGGCCATGAGTCACCAAACCGGTTTTTCTCTTCATTCTGCCCTACTTTCCACATGGGAAATGCAGGATTCCTTCATTACACTCTCCTTTACAACTCCCTGCAAGCTGCTCTGAAGGTAGAAGCTATTTTATAAACTGCACTCCAGTATTTTATTTTTTTATCTGAACATCTAACAGCAGCCAAAGCAAAGCACAGCCTCTGAAGACTACTCCTGATAGCAAGAGAAACCCTATTCAGGATGGAAACACCGTTTTACGCTCCGACATCATCTGACAGCACCTGCAAGGCAGCTCAAGTCTGGATCTTTTTTTGTTGGCAGAAATGGAGTTTTCAGATCCCACACCTATAAAAGTCTTACCAGCTACAAGTGTTCCTTTTGAGGATGGAAAAGCATAAGGGAAGCAGCTCCCCTCCCTCCCGGATCCATGGCGTGCAAGCACGCTCTACAAATTAATCATGAACTCCGGCTGCTCCCCCCAGGAGGATTTTCCTTTCCATAAAACATGTGATTCTGCTCAGTTTCTGAGCCTGCACTTTTGTGTGTCCAACATGGAACAGCACCAACTTCCCCACTACCACCCATCCCCAAAATAAAGAACACAAGGAATAACATCCTAGGCATCCACAAAACCCTGCCTCCAACACTTTCCCCAAGCCTTGTCATGGTTGACAAAGCAGATTCAAGGTACCCAAGCCATGGGCAGGGACATCTTCCACTGTCCCAGGCTGTCCAGAGCTCTGTCCAGCCTGGCCTTGGACACTTGCAGGGATGGGGCAGCCACAGCTGCTCTGGGCACCCTGTGCCCGGCCTCCCCAGCCTGACAGGGAAGGATTTTTTGGTGATACCTACCCAAAACCTCCTCTCTATCAGTTTGAAGACATTCCCCATGTCCTGTCACTCCCTGCTCCTGTAAATAGTGCCTCTCCCTCTGTCTGGTACCAGAGGGACTGTGACCACACACAGTGCTCAGCAGGAGGCAGAATCCAGGAAAACAACAGGATACCCATTTGCCCCCCCACCTTTTTTTCCTGAAATATTTTTCTTCTGCTCTCCAGGAGGCAGCTCCCTCAGAGTCAAATGGGAAAAAAGCATCTTGCTCATCAGGCAAACTGCTGATAAAGCGTATCTATCATGATCATAACAGTCAGCACTTCCACAGCAGTGCTCATTCCTAAAGCTTTTTGCAAATACCAACTCATAGGTGAACCTTTTCCAAATAAAGTTACAGCCACAGCTAAGCAGGACCCATTATGACACAGAAGGGTTCATTTCCCAGCTTATGAGGAACTCACCCGTCTTGTCCAGTCAAAATGGGGTTTTACCAGGAATTTACCTGGCCAGTTGCACTGTTTGTTCCACAGCTGCAGCTCTGGATTTCAGCAAGATTTGCCTTTTACACTCATCAGAGAAGGAAGATGAATCAGACTTCACCTGTATCCTGCCCCAGTTCTATGTGTGCACCAGAATATTGTCAGAACTGATTTTTGCATTAGTCAGCATTGTTTTCCCATCCAAGGCGAGAAGCCCTCAAGGACTGCAGCCTAAATTTGCACCTGGTCAGAAATCAGATGTAAACCAAAGCAGAATTCTCATTTTCTGCTGATCCAAAACCATCCCCAAATTCCAGGGCTCTGATTGAGCAGCTGATGTGTTTTATCCCAGCCCTAAGGGATCCCAGAACCTGGAATCTGTGAGGCCCCAAGTGCAGGATAGCAAGAGACCAAGTGTGCCCTTACTGGGGCCAAATACAACTGGATGCCAAAGCACTGTCTGGAGACAGATTCCCTTGGACAGAGCACCTGGAGGAAAGCACAAGGAAGGGCTGGCAATCACTTCAGCTGATTCCTGAGTGAGAATCCAGACTGCGTCTAAACCTTACATTTGACTGGTAAGGAAATGGTGCAATCCCCTCTCACCTTCACTTCAGTATGGTACAGTAAAATAATCAATCACCACTTTTACCACTTCCATCCTGCCATGCCCAAACTTTCCTTTGCTGATCAGCTGCAGGAGGTAATCCACAGGCACCCCCAGAGCCCAGTGGAGAGATAAAGAACCCCCAATCAGAATAAGATCACAGCAATCCTTTAATTTGTTGTTTGCTGACCCCTCTGTCCAGACATGCTAAGCATCAATGCTCCAGAACAATGAATAAACCAGGAAATAGTACAGCTGCATTTATCTGACAGAGCAATGAACACACACAGGAATTATCTGCTGCACACAGCTTTCTGCAAAAGCAGTTCATGAGCATTCATTTATTTGACCTCATAACACACTGAACATCAGCAAAAAAACATTTGACCTTTTAAAAGCAGACAAAAAAAAATTCAGGCGAGATGGTATCAGAGGAACTGCAATTCCTGTTCCCAGGGCTGTGCTGAGAAGGCAAACTCGATCTCTCTGCTTCAGGCAGGGCAGAGAATAAAGATTTGTGAGCCAAGATCTTGGTGGGAAGCCTTGTTAAGAAAATGCCTTGAATAAAAACTTCAGATAAGCTCAGCTATGGCAGCTATAATTTATCAAGACACCACTTTCACACAGTCTGATCACATGTGCATTGTCTACCAAGAGCTCTGTCCTCATCAAAGTGTGGGAGAGGAGGGAAAACCTACAGGAAATGCATTCTGATACCCTACAAGCACAGCCAGCAGCTTGTAAGGACCAACTTCTGCATTAAATATAATTTTGAAATGTATTTAGTGGCTCCCAGCAATACAAAACCCAACCCCTTGGATTTCTCATGTCCTAATGACAAGTACATTTGAATTAAGAGACAATTACGAGCTAACAGTGCATTTGTTCTGCTGCAGAACAAAGACATGAGGATGAATTTGGGCTGTGCCTCTGGTTTTCAGGACGATGAGTTCATGTTCATCAGCATCACAGGCAGTGGGCAGCAATGGAGTCATTCCACTCACTTTAAAACAGAACAAAAGGAGGTTTGTTCACTTTATCATCATGCCCAGTACTGCCAGAGAGATGAGTATCTGTCACCAGCAACATCATCCATTATTTTTCTCTTCTCAATCAAGAGAAATTTATCTCTGGGATGCACTCCCTGAATTCAATGGGAGAGAAATTTATGCCTATTAATTAATGCACAACAAGTCAGAAAGCTGGTTTGGACAAAAGGAAGGAATTCTAAAGGAAAAGCTTCCAACATCATTTATTGTGGGTTATCAGTGACAGAATGAGCTGAATGTTTTGCTTGCCTGCACTGGGTGTGTTGGGCTGTCCTGCTTCATCCTGCTGAGTTTTGAGCAGATATCAGCTTCCTGATGGAAAAGTCACCACACACATTTTGCCATTTGGGCAACCTTTTGGTTCAGAATCCACCCTCCACCTGTGGGTGTCCAACACCCACTTTCCACACGAAGCTGTCAGCAACTCAGGAAACACAAAAAAAGGGAGGAAGTCTGTGCCAAGAACTTGCCAGACAAGGCCACAGTGTGTACAAGTCCATATGCCAGAGAACAAAACCATCACACACAAGCCTAAATTTGAATAAAATCCATTTGCAATGCAGCTCAGATGCAAATGTTCACTGTGGCAGGACAAACAACAGGTTTGTTGGGTCTGAGAGTTTGTTTTATGGATTATCCAATTTTAAAGATAAACTTCAGCCTCCAAAATACTTATTAGAATACAGCAGATGCTATAGAAAGCCGTTTGCAGCAGCTCTGAAATAATCCAGATATTTGGAAGCCAAGCTTCCTCCTTTGCTGGGTCTCATTAATATAGAGTTTGAGATGTGCTGATTCCCAGTGCAAGGAGAGCACAAGAGGAATTGGGTTTGCAGAGTTTTCTGTGTCTAAACTGTGGCAGCCTGGGTTGCTCCAAGCTCTGAGCTGGATTCTAAGAAAATTCTCAAGGTAATTATAGTCACTCAGCAGAATTTTCTCGACAAAAACTGCCTTAATATTCCTTAATGCAGTTTGAAGGAGGAAGGCTGGTCTCTAATTGGAGTTGGGGTTTGATGCCCTGGTCTGATTCTCTAAGGAATAGAAGTTGTCAGAGTGTCAGGTATTGGACCTCAGAGACACCTGGCACTGCTAAAGGAGCATTTTCTACTCTGATGGTGACAAAATATCCTGGTTTGGGGCAGTTCTGGAGATCCAAAGCTCTGGGAAAGATGAACCAGATTGTCTGAAGGTGGGAGGGTGGGATGTACCTTGAGGAAGGTCTGGGAGGAAGGATGAGCATCCTGAATTTAAACAGGGAACAA
This sequence comes from Nicator chloris, assembly GCA_013400495.1. Lineage (NCBI taxonomy): Eukaryota > Metazoa > Chordata > Aves > Passeriformes > Pycnonotidae > Nicator > Nicator chloris. Next base: position 423,328 of record WAAE01017740.1, on the reverse strand, counting down.
CACAAGGGAAAGCCAAGAAAGGAGCTGAAATAGCAGATGGGTGAACAGAGTGTGCTTCTCTCCTTCAGCATCAAGTTTCTGAAATGCACCAATTTCAAACCCTGGCTAAGGTGACACCGCAAAGAACTCAGCAGCAGCACCACCACTGATCCCTGAGTGTCCTTCTCCAACACCTCAGCTCATCCTCCAAACCCTGCAAGTAGTAAAAGAACAGGAGAAAATGTGGAAAACAGTCAGCAGGAACCCTCTGCACTGGCTTTTATCAGCTGCATGGACACAAATACAACACAAATAATAATATTGAACCACTTTTCCTCCTCTGGGTGTCTCCTAGCAAGTGATTTCATCTCTTCATCACCGTGAGGCAGCACTTAATGGTTTTGGGGAAAAGGGGAGGCATGGAGGGGATGGAGGAAGGTGATGCTGATGGCAAACAGCATTCCAGACACCTGCCAGGAAACCACTAGAGGGCATCAGGAAGAGCTGCAGCAGGAGGCAATCCCAGCCTCTCCAGCCGGCTACAGGGAATCCGGGACAGGCAGGATGCCAAGCCTGCTGCACCTGCCGTGCTCCACATTCCACAGCCAGCCCGGCAGGAAAAACCCCAGCGTTATCCTGCTGAACAGCTCCCAGCACCAACCCCGGCACGACTGCCAGGCTGATTATATTAATCATCTCTTGAAGGCTGGGGTTTGGTGGCTTTTTTTCCTCTTTTAGATCATCACTCCATGTCTATCATAATTCTTCTTGTCAAAAACAGATACAGCACCCCACAACAAATCCCCCTGGGGTGTCTCTGGTAGACAGGCTTCCTCTAAAGGCCACCTGGAAAGTACAGGAAAATGAGTTGAAACTTAAAAGGAACAAAGAGCAAAGTTTAAAACTCACTTCAGGTCAGAATTTTGTTTAAGTCTGCGTAGCTTTCTCACTGTAACTCAGTAAAAATCCACAAAATTTATTAATATTAAAAATATTTTTAAATGGTTCTTTACACAGTTTATTTAGGTTCTGTCGATCTGGAGATTAAATCAAATTTAAAAGTTTCACTTATTTTAATAATGCACACCAGGGCATTTTCAGGTTCTCTGATGCAAGAATCAAGTCCAAAAGGCTCCTGCATTCCAAGCAGGAATCCTTGTGTGAATTACAGCACTCAGCCAAGTGGAAAGGGAAAGAATAGGTTAAAAGAACTCAGTGAAGATGGTGCAGAGATGAGTTAAAAGAACTCAGTGAAGATGGTGCAGAGGTGCTTCTTTCTGGCTCCTGACTACAGAGAGCAGGTGACAATGAGAATTTTCTGAGTGTTTTTACAGCCTAAGGCTGGGCTTGGACCATTCAGTATCAGAACTGCTCACTCATCTCTCCCCATGACCCAAAGCAACATCAGACAGCACCGGGAAGCAGGGAAGGGAAACAATTCTGGGTATTTTAATCAAAGCTTTTCCTTTATAATTTCATCTCAAAAAGACATGGGACAAGCTAGGACAGACATCACCTGGTTCAATGGTTTATTACAGAAGGTTTCTTTAAACCTTTTTTTATTTAAAGGTATTATGGAAAGATTAGAATTTATTACTTTTTCCAGGCCTGTCTCTGAAACCACACGAGCAGAGACTGCAAGATTCAGCCTCTCCAAGGAATGACTGACACCTCTGGCTGAATTCACTTCCCACTCTCCCGAGTTGCCTGGCAGCGCTATCTTTGCAATGCAGAAGAGCCTGTGCCGCTGATAAGGAGCAGCAGGGCGAGATTACAGCTGAGAGCTGCCCACCTTCAGGTCCCTCCAGCCAAAGGAAGGGCCCAATTCCAGCAGAGGCCACTCCAGAGGTACCAAACACAGCAGGAAGAGTCGCCGGGAGAAGCAGCGCCATTCCGAACGAGGCAGTGCTTCCGTCTGCTCCCACCAGCAAATCCCACTCGTGCCACAAATAAAAGCTGCAAGCTGGGCTAATTTAACACACAAGTGACTCCATTTCCTCCTTCACATTTTGCAAAGTGCCAGCAGCCCCAGAAAGGGGTAAGAGTCCTGCAGCTGAACCAGCTGAGCTGCAGCTCCTCGTTTCAGACCCACCCTGGTGCTGGACAAAGCCATGTTCAAGGTGAAGGTCACATTTGGAGCCCCAGATCAAGGGCTTTGCCAGTACCACACAGACACAGTGTTCTACAAAACCTAACAAGACCCTTGCCCTGCTATTCTAGCATCAACCTGAACTAAAGGCAGCAAGGAAAAGCTCTTCCCATCCAACTGATAATTTATTGACAAAATGGAAACGCTTTTCATCATCCCAACTTCTCAGCTTGATTTGCTTTAATTGCAAAACAGTCTGGCTGTCCAAATAAATCTCCTATCACTGCATTTTCTGTGGTGTTCCTCAGATCACTTTATTATCTGCCTCTCTGGCAAACGCAGGTATGACCAGGATTCAATTACCTGGGTCTGCTGGATGGATCATCCATTTCTCCCTGATAAAGCCAGGGAACATAGTGAGAACATTTATCTATTGCAAGGATCATTCCAATATCCTCAAAGACATTAAAGAAGGGTCTGCTAGAGCTGCCTGTCATGACTCACTACTACAAGCTCCCCTTGCCAAATTCCCAGGTTTTCACCTGCCCACAAACTCCACTTGCTCAGAGGGTTCTTCCCAGGAACATCTTTAACCCAGCCTTGCCCTGCTCAGCAGCTCATCTGTCACAGGACAGGCAGCGACTTTATTTTCTACCCTAGTACATCTGATTCTTTTCTAAGTAAAGCTGAGGGTAAGATAGTGAATTCTGAGCCACCTCTGCCAGAAACACTTTTTAATGCAACAGTTCCTGCATTAACAAGGGACAAACTCTGTGGCACTTCAGCCACAACCATTCTCCTTTCCCTTTAGCAGCGCCGTGTGTCAGGGGGGCAAAGTCAGGTGGGGATTTAGAGCTTGGATCTTCACATGACAGATACTTTATAACTGAGTCTAGTTTAAGAAGGTCAAGTCAGCTGTTGCCTTGCCAGGTTTTGTCATTAGTTCCTCCTGGATATCCTCTCCAGCCTGCCAAGGCAGGTGAACTGACTCACCTCACACACTTCTGTGACAGAACTGACGCATGTTTGAGCTGGGAGTTCCTGGGATTCTCATGAAGATCTCTTATTTCCCCACAGCTAATAATTAACCTCATCTTTTTTTTTTGTTTGTTTGTGATGCTGGACAGTCTGTTTTTAGTAACATCTTGCTCCAGCCATATTTCATCAGTGAAACCTCAGAGGTTTCCTCTGGAGCTCCGTGGCTGGGCCGTGCAATGCCCAGGTCACACCATGCTACGTTTTGTCCTCGTGGTGCCAATGTGAAACAGGAGAAGTGACACCACTCTGCCTTCCCTCCCAGAAGATCAAGAACTCCTCTGAAGGGCAAATTCAAAGCATCCTCAGCTTTTGGAACTTTTAGTAGCCTTTGCTCAACTGTGGGAGTTTCATTCTGTACAAACCATGACAGCAGTGAAAAAAAAAAAAAAGGAGTGATGTATTTTTGTGAGTCAGCCAAACATCTCACATTTTAACATTCTCCACCAACACCTGAGCAGGTGTAAAAAACCAATCTCTAGATGGACCTGTCGGTGAGGAGACCGGAAGGCAGCTCCACCAGGCTGCATTCCCATAACTTCCAGTGACTCACAGTGCCTGGCACTATCATTTGTTAAAGCAAGAGTGAAGCAGGGATAATAGCTATTTACTAAAAACAGAGGAGCGTGATTAGCTTTAATTAGCATTGTCAAGTGACTTGAGATTGTCAGGTACAAGATGTGGGAGAACTAAGTCTCATTAATTATGTTATTTCCTGCAGCCTTAAGTGGCTTGGCCAGTCCAGTGACGCTTCCGGAGACGGAGCTGCTCCCGATGGCCAACACATCCCACATCAGAGGGTGGAAACGCTCCCAGGCAGGCCTGGGAGATGTGGCTGTCCAGTAAAGGGTTGTAGAGAAGGAGAAGAATCAAGAACACTCAGCTTATGTGGTGCAGGACAGCCACAGACCCTGACAAACAGGGACAAAAAGGCAAAATGACACGGCAGAAACCAGGCTCAGAGACAACCGACTGCCAAAACCCAGGGAGATGAAGACCAGGGACCAATGGGGGCTACAGGGAACAGGATTCAGGTCCAAGGCACAGCACTCCTGGAAAACTGTCTTTTTATTCTCCCCGAAAAGACAAAGATAAGAAATCTACATTCTCAGTCAGCATTATACAGCTGACAGACACTGATTTACCAGCTAAAGATCTCTACTTAGAAATGAAAAATCTGAGTCAGAACAGTCCCTCTCCTCCATGGAGTCCCCTTGGCTTCTGGAAGGAAAATGAAACCTGTCCTTAGCCATTAGTTACTGTGATTGGATCTAAAAGACAAGGGCTGCAAATAAACAGGCACAGAAAAGAGGGAACATTCTGAAGGACCAACTTACAGGTCTCTATCAAGGAGTGGAAAAAGGCAGCTGTGTATCCTGCTTTCCAACCAATAAACACACTCTGCTACATCTGGGACATCCTGATCAGCTTCAGAACAGCCCAGGGACCTGAACTCTCAATTTCCCCATTCCTGACTCCCCTCTGTGATCCCTGTGCTGCAGCACTCCATAGCTGACCTCCAATGAAGTCTGCTTAAGCTCAAGCAAACAAAGCTCTGCCAGTTAATGACCAAAGCCCAATGAAAGCTTGGCTTTATTGGTGTCTCTTCTTCCACACACAGGCAAAGGCAAGGCCCTGATGCAAGGACAACAAATAAATGTTTTTCTGCTCCTCTGCAATCCCTGCAATGCTTCTGTAGTACCGCACCAGATGAAGGAGCTCCCAACTTTCTAAACTGCCAGCCAGGACCTACACCAGAGTGACCAGTTCCTTAATTAAATTCTCTCTCAGCAACAGGTATTCAATCCATGAGTCAAGGAGCCTTTGAGGGAATGTGGATTTACAGGTAGGGATGCTGTCTTCTTCAACACAACCCTGACTCAACTACACACACCAAGCAGCAAGGAAAGGAAATCATTTATTCAGAATCTATGGATCCAGAGGACACGAGGGAACTCCAGGACTGTTTTGCCAGTTGTTCCAATCCTGGCACTGGGAAAGAGACACCTGCTAAGAGAAGCACTTGACATCTCCATCGGATGTAAACAACGTCTCTGCCCTCCCTATAGCATTCCCAACTTCAGCTTCAAAGCGCAGCCCACACTTTTACACAGCCTTTCAGAAGGAAACAACAACCAGGGATCCAGGGAGAAAAGGAGAACATCCCAGTTTGCTGTTCCAGCACTGCCCTTACACAGCAAACAATGTTTACAAGGAACCAGAGGCGTGGATCCAACAAGATGAGATCTTGAACAAAATCAGTGGGAGTGCTCTGTGAGGATGAAGTCACAAAACACATCCTTTCCAGGCAGAATCCTCTCACGGATTACAAGGCAAGCTCCCTCAGTATCTGCTTGTTTACAACCCTCTCACTCAGCACAGGCCTCCCTGCACTGCCCAGCTTTAAGTAATCGTAAACGCATTAGGAAAAATCTTTATCTGGAGCAGGGAGCAGGCCCTGAGGAAGGCAGGGGCAGGAAGGCAGGTGCTGTGCTCTATCCCGCCCTTGCCCAGCTGCACACGAGGAACACTGGTCTGACAGGCCTTCCTCTGCCTGTTTTCTAAGACAGAAAAAGGTGAGGACAGAGCCACTCTAGTAAATTGTAGGATAAGGCTGCAAGGATTCCACTTATTTTTTTTCTTACCCGGTCAGAATCACAATCTAAATAGGAGCATTTCAAATCAGCTTGACTTCAAAAATCAGCATTAAAACCTGAAGCTAGGGACCAACGGCTACTTCTGTCACCTCGAACTTCTCCGGTTTTTCTGGATCAAACCCAGAAGTTTCTATGGAGATGCAGAACCCCGTTACCATTTCGCTCTCAGCCCTGGCCCTCGGCGGAGCTCTGCAGAAGAGGAAGCTGCTACACCCTTATCAGAGGCGACAGCAACAACACAGAGCAGCTGAGTTACCCCGCGCCCGGTTTCGGTGCTCCGTGTGCCAGAACTGCCCTGGGAGGGGCATCCCCAAGGGTGCCCCGCAATCCCTGTGCCCCCCCGGGCACGATGGCAGCGCTCTAGCAGAGCCACAGCTGGGCACGGCCGGGGCTCCAGGGACTCACAGCGCTGCTGGCAAACGGAGCTGCTCCCCGGAGCCCCGGGGGAAGATGCTGCACCTCCGCGGGGTCACTGCCCCAGCCCCCCGCACATCCTGTCCCACCTGCGGGGTCAGGGTTTATGGTGCGTTCATCGCCACAATGAGATGGGTGGCGAGAAGAACCATCACTGCTCCTCCTCCTGCCGCGGCGTTTCCTCGCTGATCCCCGGGTCGGTGGCACCGAACCCCTCCCGGCCAGACCTGTTGCCCCCCGCCTCCATCCCCTCGCCCGGCCGCACACACAAAGGCCGCCGCTCGCCCAGCCCGGCTCTCCCACCGCCAGCACCGGGAGCTCCCCCACCTCGTCCACCGGCCCCGATGGTGCCCTCCGGGGATGCTCCCCCGGATCCGCGCGGCTGCGGGGCGGGTGGAGGGGGCAGACACGGGGACACACGGACACTGACGCGGCTGTGGCGCAGCTGCGCGCAGTCGCCCAGCCTCGGCCCCGCCGCGCGCGGGCCGGGACGTTTCTCCTCGGCGGCCGCTCGGCCCTCACGCCCTCACGCTCTCCGTGCCGCCCTCACTCACCGCGGCCGCACCGAGCGCGTCCCGGCGCGGACCGAGCGCGGCGGCAGCCGACGCGCACAGAGCCCACAGCGCCTCCCCCGCCGGCCGCCTGCTCCCTCCCCTTATACCCTGCCGACGCTGAGCGACGTCGCCTCTAGCGAATCAGCGCCCGCCGGCACATAGCAACACGCCGCCGGTTGGCTGCCGCCGGCCGCAGCCCATTTTTGCCAAGCCATTCAGAGCGCGGGGCTGGCGCAGCGCTCCCACCCCTCTCCGCGCGCATCGGCGGGCCCGCACGCAGCGGCTGCGGCGGCGGCAGCCAATGGGAGCGCGGCTCGCGCGGCCGCACAACAAACGCGGCGCGGGCTCTTAAAGGCGCCGCGCCCGCCCACGGGGATGCGCACGGGATGCGCGCAGGATGCGCGGGGGCTGCGCAGCCCCGGGGGGCCCGGGTTTCGGGGCCACGGCGCAGGGAAAGGGGGCGGCTGTGGTCACTTTCCCATAGTTGGGCGGTATTTCCGTCTTTCCCCGCGCAGGTAATTAGCGCGCGTTAATGAACGGCGGTAATTAGCGGTGTCTGGTGCGCGGGGTGGGCGCTGGGGTTGGCCCCGGGGGTGGGGGAGCAGCGGCAGAGCATAAGCACAAAATCCACCACTATTAACCCCCAAATCCGTCAATATTAACCCCGAAATTCACCAATATGAACCCACAAATCCACCACTATTAACCCCAAAATGCATCAACATTACCCCTCCAAATTCACCAGTGTTAACCTCCAAATTCACCAATATTAAACCCCAAATCGACCAATATTAAACCAGCTTCTCCAAAACGCCACAGGACTAATAGCAAAAATGAGGATATTCCGTATTTCTCCCGGAAGTCTCCATCTCACCCCCTGCCATGAATTTTTCCAGCAGAGACCTTGGCACTTTCGTACCCCAACAGCTGCAGACGTGCTCACACACCCAGCAAAACACAATTAAATGTAATTAACACAGCAGCCCCCAGCAGCTCAGGACGAGGTAATTTGAAGGCTTCTCCCTGTACGTTTTTATTCCCTAATAACAATAATTCAGTGTATAAAGTACAGGTTGAATAATCCCAGAATGATTTGGGGTGGAAGGGACTTTGAATTCCATCCCATTCCACCCCTGATGTGGGCAGGGATTCTCTGACCTGGCCCTGGACATTTCCAATATTAAAAATGTTTAATATTTTCTATCTGTACATTTCTCACATCCATGGATTAAAGTTTTACATCTTCAGGGCTGAAATATATTTGCTTTATGAGATTATTCTTGTTCTAACGCTCTCCTCCTTAAGCAAATTCTTAATGATATTTTACTGCAGAATTCCTTAATTGGTAATCCCTGGGAACTATAAGAGCAATGTTCTGGTTCAAATGTTAACTACATGGACTAATAAAGCAATATTTCCATTAGCTGTGGTAATTTTTGTGTGTAAAATAACATCCCACCTTGTGCTATAAATTATTTTCTTTCCACACAAGCCAAGCCCACCCCTCTGATCACTTTACTGAACCAGCTGCCAGCTGGATGAGGAAATCCACAAGCAGATTTTCAATACTAAATGACATATTTTCACCCCTTGTACACTCGTGGTGCAATTCAAACACGCTGCTAACAAAGATTCAAGCACCTGGGTAGTTAGCAGCTATTAAATACACCCAATAAAGAGAAAAATTGCTATTTTTTAAAATTTGTGTTACCTTCAGACAAGAGGAGCCTGCTTTGAAGGCTTACTTTAAGCTGCTTCTTTTCTTAGATAACCTCCTGCCTTCCCCAGCCAGCAGCCAAGAGCAAACTCCAGATTTTCAGCCCCTCTTCCCACTGCTAAAAGCTTTGTATTTAACAGATCTAGACTTACCAGGTTATCAGCAGGAAGCGGTGACAGAATTTACTTGAACTTTAAATCACCCAGAAACCACAAGAAACCATCAGCAAAACAAATTTACGTCATCAAGAGGCTGCTGCACAGCAGTGAAATTCCTTTTTTTCACCACACCTGTGCAGCAGAATTTTCGGTTTGTTAATAAAAATACATTATTATTTACAAGGTGAACATCAATATTATTTATATACTAAGGTTTCTATTGTAATAAGCTTGGTTTAGGGTGGTGATAAAGTGGAATTATATTGTTATGTTACTGTATTATATTTAAGTTCAACATCACCATGGGAATCTGGGAGATCACACAGCTTTGAGGTTGTAGTAAAATATCACCATAAAAAAGCCAAAATTTCTTCTTTATGTTCTAACCTCTGTGAATTATAAAAATTGGAAGATTTTTAGGGATGAGAGTGTTTTATCAGCAGCATTTCGCTCATGTCTTCAAAGTAAAATGCTGGTTGGGTTAAATACTACTTATTAAAGCTTCAAGTCCCAGTTTCACAGGGCTTGGTTGCAAACTTTGCAAGCACAGCTTGAGCAGCACCATGACTGGGCTGAGCTTTAGTAAAAAATCTATTTAAAAAAAAACCCCTGAATTTTGGCTCTACAATAATTACCACTTAGCTTTCAGCGGAACAGTTAGACAGGATTTTTAATTTCACTATTTGCAAACACTCATTTTTTGGAGCCTGAGCAGCACAGCTACTGTTTTTCCCTGCTCAGTGTCTGGTATCAGTTGAAACCTTAATTATCATTTAAAAAAGAAAAGCCCAACTGATCAAGCATCACTGCCTGGGGGAAACTTTTGCCATGGCAATACTGACAGGGGGAAAATACCAGATCACCACTGAGGTATTACCTCTTGGGAATTGTGTGTTTAAAGCTGATAAAAATCTCAGTTTCTTGGCACTCCTGAATTTTATTTGCAGCAGGTGTTAATGGCCTTGTAATCAAGATACCTCCCTTGCTATTGCCTTTCTTCTCTGTTTGTAAAATGGGAATATTTTAAATTTTTTAGAGACATGAGAAAGCATCCTTCCTTGTCTCTTGTATACTTGTTCTTCATTCAGTACCCAAATGTACACCTATAAAATGAGATACAACAACCAACTTATTATCTACAGGTAATGTTTCCATCATTAACAGAAGTAGGGTTTTTTTCCCGATTTCACTATTTTTGGCTCAACAAAAAAAACAGCCAGCACCTCCCAGAGTGCTTCATCCTGCCCCAAAAATCACCAAGCCATGACAGTGTAAAACAACCTGATCCCTTATTTCCCTTTCCACGTAATAGCCCAGATTTTAGAATTCGCAACTCCCCTTTCCATAAATCCAAGAAATGAATAAATGGATGTTAAAAACTCCGACTCTGGGACAGAGAGCATTTCCTTTGAAGGCAGCTCTGCACTGCGGGCTGCCCATCCCGCGGGGCTCCGGGAATCGCTGTGTGGATGATGGATCCCGCTGGAAATCCATCGGGAATGCGCGGGCTGTGGCGGCCTCCCGCGGCAGCGCGGAGCAGGGACCGCACTCAGATTTATTTCCTACCAAAATCCATCCCTTCTCCACGGACACGGGGAATTTCAGGGGCAAACCAATGTAAAAAAAACACAAACATATATATATATATTTCCTGAAAATTCCTTAAAATAATCAGCACCTCGAGCCTTCTTGCTTTGGATAAATAAATTGGGAAATTGTTCTGAATATTCTGTTCGAGCTGCAGATTTATGCCAGGTGACAGCACCTGAAGGGACCAAGATAAGTATTTTCCATGTGAAAAGACTCTGTAATGCCCCCCAATTCCCTGTTCTGGTTTCCCAAACATTTAGGATGTGTTTTCAGAAATTAAAGAGCATCCAGAGCCATATGGAGAATCCTGTCATCATGCTGGAAAAATCCTTTTCAAGTTACTAAATATTGTAACATACAAACCCCCATTCACCTCTCTTACCTAAATATGAACCCTCAAGGCTTTAAAATTACACTTGACCTTAAAACCTATTATTTAATGTAATTTAATGGCAATCCAGTAGGAAATTTTCCCTCTAGCACTAGAGGAAGTGTTATCCTGCTGATCATCAGAAAGTTGCTGCAAGTGGAATTTCTTGTGAGCACAACCTCAAACCAACGACACTGTAAACACAAAATCCCTCTCAGAGATTAGGTTTTTAGGGAAAGAAGTCACACCTAACAAGCATTCAGTTTTAGATCTTTTATGAGCAAAGATGTTTTAATGTGCCACATCTCAAAAGCATCAAACCTTTCTTCACATGAAAAGAAAAATCACTGCATAGCTTTGGAGCTAGAGAGGTCCACGAGACTTTCTGCAAATTAAAAATGCATGAAATACATGCAGTCATCCTTCATACATAAAACAGTTTGCAACAGGGTTGAGAACACAGTGTTAAAACAATATTTAGAGTTAAAAGTACCTGAAAAGAATCTCTCCTCAGAGAGAGAGAAATGAACTGAACATCCTCCTGGACAGTTGTGCAAGTTCTCAACAAAAGCTTTTCTGTACAAGTGGTTTAAAAATCACACAGCGAGTTCTGGAATATTCAAAACAAGGATTGGATACAACAAATGTTTTACAGTTACCCCAATTCCATGGTACTTTGTTACAAACAGTTATCATGGCCTAAGCCCTGTGCACTGGGATTCATCCATGGAACATTATCTGCCTCAGGAGATCAAACCTGAGCTCTTGGGCTAAAGCCCAAACAGGTGAATGAATAAATTTCTTTTTTTCAGCAGCTTTTCCAGCACTGGACCCTTTCCCTCCCAATCAAATTTGAGATATTGAGCAGCAGATTTATCCAAGAGAGGTCAATGTATAAACAGCACAGTCAGAAGCTCCATCAGATGCAAGAACATTGGGGGTCTGATAAAAATGTGGTTGAAAAATGTGTTGAGAATTTTACAAGGCTGAAAATTCAATCTCTACTACTGGAGAGAGAATAAAAATATTAAAATTAAATATAAAACACTGTCATTTCAGTACCTGTGTTTTATCATTCAATACAGAATAATGGACAATTGTTTATTTATTGAGTGTTGAGGGCAACTTGAGAAAAAGTAAGTCAGAGATCAAAACTGGTATTTTAAAACTTAACTCTTCCTAACCTAAACAAGAAAGTTTTAATATGTTTTGGTAGTATTCTCTAAAACTATAATTATATTTGCATCTTAATACTGGTGCATGTGTTGGAAATTCAATAGCAATAAAATGGAGTTTAAAAAACCCACATTGCATAAAAACTACCTGGAGCTACAAAGTGGTAATAAATCCAGATTAGGACAGAAAGGTGGAGTTTTTTAATTTACTGAGCTGCATAAGGAACATCTTCTATAACTATTCTGTGGCTTCTAAAAAGCAGGCAGAGCTGTGACTTGACTGATTATCAGCACTCTATGTGACCAGACAGAACTGGTCTGAAAGGGAAACAGAAAGCTTGGTACCTAATAAATAATTTCATCCTTTCCCCCCATGAACAGTTAGGAAGTTACATTTTCCTCTCTTCCATTCAATAAGCAACAAGGCTGATTAAATTAGGAGGAAATTGAATCTGCAGTCATCTTCACCAGGCAGATATTCAAAAGGACAACATTAACTCATCTGCCCCCATCAGCACATGTTCACTTGAATCCTAAATGCAGCAGTTTTTTTCCATTTCATCCAGACATACTCCTCAGAAAGGAACTGTGGTGCAGAAACACACACTCTCCCTGCAGATGGATTTGGCATTGTCACAGCCTCCTGACAGGCAGTGGAACAGCAAAGATGCTCCACACTTACAAATATGGCACAGCAGCCAGGGAGGGTGCAACAAGAACCCTCCCAAATCTGAGCTACCAAGGGGGAAAAAAAAGACTTAAAAATCAGTTTTTAGCACAGTGGGTGCTCCTTGCAGTAAAAACACATCTGCCCACTGTGTTTATTATTAAGATCTATTTTCACAAGAACTTCCTTCAAGAAACTGACACTGCTGGACCCAAACTCTTGTTTAGAGAGAGCATCTGATGATTCAGTGACTGAGCTCTACACATTGGGTGTAATTAAGCCACAGTAATTAAACCCCTGAACCCCCAGCCATGACATGAGCACACCAAGGCACACAGGGACTGCAGGCTCCAACCTGTCTGACACACAGGTAACTCCTGCTCACAAGGACACAAGAGCATGGGAAGCTTCCAGAAATATCTTCCTGGCTAACCCCATCCATCATACCTGGGGTTTCCTGGCTTTTTGCCAGTTATTTCATGTCCATGCACATGAATTTGATGGATATTGAATGCATTTTTGTGGAGAGAAAAGACTAAAGTTTACACACATTCTAGATTGACACTTCCTCCCTTTATAAATACACAAAAATCTGCTTTGGGTGACTTCATTTAATAGGAACATTTTCATTTGTCCCTGAAACTCCTGACCAAACTGAAGTCTTCTTTGGTCCCTCACCCTAAAAAACAACTTCCCATTCATCAAGAACCACAGATGTGCAAAAGACTTTTAGGACACTGTGAAAAGGCTATTTCAAAGTGAGTGTAATCTGTATCAAGTGCAATTTTTTCATCCTGGAAATCCAGCTACTGCCATGACAGGCAGGCCAGAGCCAGGGGCAAACCTGGACCCTGCAGTGGAACTCGATGTCAAACCCAGATCCTCATTTAAATCCTGTGTTTAGACCTGGCCCAACAAGTCACAGTGTTGCCATCACCTCAGAGAGGGACTAAATCCAGTTCCAACTCAAGTTCAACATTCTTGTCAGTGAGAATAATGGAATAAATCTATAATGAGTCAATTTTAGCTAGAAAGTGACCACTTTCACTGAGTACACTTCACTACCTGGCCAGCCACAGAGTCTGCTTTGCTATTTCTCCTGTGCCTGTTTTTCTTTTTTTTTGCTCTAGAAGTTACCTGAAATCTAAAAGCAACACAAGAAATGCAAACACACAGGCTACACTTTCCAAGAATTCTTCAGCTTCTGCTCACTAGAATATCACTGGAATAACTGACATGTCTTGACAGCTGCTTAGGGACACTTGTGACAAGTAAGATAATACTTATTATCTACAGGTACCTTATCAGGCAACTCTCTTCCTAATCCTCACCATTTGTGAAGTGTGCTGTTGCTAAATGAGCTATTTACAAATGTAAACTATGTCATTAAAGTTTTAAAATAAATAGACAACCTTTACATTAGGTAGTGACTTGACAACAAGGTAACAGATCATCAGTTACATCTTTCCAACAAAAATGATCTGTGCATGCTGCCCCCAATTATTTTTTTAATGAGGAAAATCCTTGGCTCACAATCTGTTCTGGAAGGACTTTCTCAGTTTTCTTCCTTTATGCTGGGTAATTATGTAAGAACTCCTTCAGTTTTGTTGGATAGTCTGTCATCACTCCAGTAGCTCCAAGATCAAAGGCTCTCTTGTATACTTGTTCTTCATTCAGTACCCAAATGTACACCTATGAAATGGGATACAACAACCAAGACATTACAGGAAATACTAATTGTTTTTTTAAAAAGTTACTTTTGATCTGAGAGAGATGTTGCTGCATATTTAAAATAAGAAATGATTACATTGTGATGCTTTTCCCCCTCACCTTCCAAAAGGGACATTTTTTAATGGTGACTCCAATTCTACTACCTGAGACTTCAGATCCTTCTGAAAGTCAGTATTTTGTGCAAGCCCCACATCAGAGAACCAGTTTTGCAGATTTTATAGGCTTAAGTTTGAAGTGGGGGGAAAAAAACCCCTAAACCTCAAGGGATTTAAATGAAAACCTCTCTTTTTTCCAAGTGTACCAATCTTCCTTTGCAACCAGAGCACTGCAAATATAACAGCAGCAGCTTTTGCTCAGGAGCTAAACAGGAACTCATGGTCCCAGAAACACAAAGAACTTGCTGGGGGAACAGAAACCTCTTTGAAGGCTGTGTCTGTCTGGTTTGAATTCTCACTTTAGCTTTGCCCCACTGTACCTGGATGCCCCGAGCTGTGAGGTGGTCAAACAGTGCCTTCCTCATCAGCAGCCTGGGAAAGGAGAGGGAATTTATTAAAAACTCCAAGTACATATGGAATTTTCAGTCTCTGTTGATGACCTGCAATGAAGTTGCCATACAGTGTGTAGAATTTTCCACAAGAGAACTCCTATTCTAGAAAACTTCCATTTCAAGAATTCCAAGTATCAACTCTGCTCAAGACCAAATCCAGCAGAGAAATCCCTCACCCTGCAGGTACCTTATACCATGTCTGATGAACCAACCCCTCTGCTTTCAGGAAAGGTTTTATCCTTTCCACCAAAAGACATGAAAATGTCCTGGCCACTGGAGAAATTTAACAGATGTCAGAGCCAGGAGACACTGCAGTCACTGAAAACCTGTGACTAAATCACCTCTGAGGCACAGATATTCTTAAAATGCAAAGTGTTCCTTGTAAGGCAAACAGTGTCTCTGCTCTGACAACATTATGAAACAGTCAGATCCATGAAATCTGCATTCTGCATCTAATTGCACGTTAATTAGCTGAGCACACTTAAGGACAGAAGCTTAACAGACACAACTGGAATAATTCCCACTGTTACTGCATCTTAGAAAGCCTCAGTGTATGGAAAAGAAAAGCATAAAGCACACCTACATAAGATTTGGATCTGATTTATCCTGCAATGACAAAAAGCTGTAAGAAACTGAAAACATATAATGCATAGATATAGCAATAGCTAATCTTAGTTGCTTGACTCAAGTGTTAATATAAAGGCAAAATATAAATAAAAATTTAATCAGATGAAAATCTTACGTGTCAGCCAGCCAGATAATAAATTTCTGGCTTCTTGACATCTTCTCTGGTTCTTTCAGCCTGTTGAGGAAGAGGAAACCGAAAATTACCAGAGCACAGATTAAAATCTTAGTTGAGATGTTCCTGCAAAAGGAACATAAAGAATTAATCTTGCTCAAATTAGAGCAGTAATTTCTCTGCACAAGACAGTGACTTAGAATTGGGTTATACAAGAGAAATGAGCTACATTTAAGAGAAGCAGCAGAGATGAGAATTCTGCAGCATTTTGAGTGAAGAATGAGAAAGATTGTGCAATCTCATATCCACCCTACTGCTGACTTGTCTCTTGGCTCTGTCAAACAAATTTGTTCTCAAGAAAAGAGGAGAAAAGAGCAAGAATTAGTTGTAAGTACAGAACTGCTATGTATTACTGTGCACAGAACTCTCCCAGGAATATCCAAAAGTGCCTAAACCAACAGAAAAGCAACCTGAGCCCAAAAAAGCAGCACTCAGGGAGGCATCAGGGTTCACCTGCCTTACATTGGTGCCAGTGCAGCACCCACTGCTGGGCTGTGACTCACTTGAGGATGATGGAAGGCATGGGAATCTCAAAGAATTCCTCCTTGAAGGGAATGAATGGCAGCAGGCCAGTGTAGAACAGGCCAAGGAGCAGGAGGACACGCTGGGCACAGAAGATGGTGGCAATGTCAGAGTTCTGCAGGAACCAGGAAAGAGATTCTCAGTTATCTTGGTAGACTTTGAACTCTGCTGCAATTAAATTTACTCATCAATGCATGTCTAAAGTTCAGCAATCACACCTAAGATTAAGCTGCCTTATATGAATAAATCTAACTGCTGTTCAGGTAGGAAACTGCACAGATAATTTGAAATAATCAACCAGACTGAACTATCAACAAGATGGAGTTCACTCAGGTGCATTAATTCCCTTGGACTAAGCACAATTTCAATTTAATCCTAAATTGTAAAATTCCTCAGCACAAAGAGAATTACAGCTGTGAAACAACAGCTTTATGCTGATGCAACTGTGGCCACTAGTGGCCACATCCACTATTTTCATGCAAAGAAACAGACAATCAGCAATCCTTGGAAAATTTGCTTTTTATCAGATGAATGATGTGCAAAAGAGGCTCTAAGAACTCCTGGCACAAAATTGCAATGCCCTAAATTTCCTAAAACAAGAATAAAACATGACTAAGTTTAATTCCTCACGTATTTTATGGCAGGGTAGGGGGGTGTTAACTGTGCTTGTCGTCTTTTAGCAGTACAGCAAGCAGAACACAATCTGAGCACAGAATTCCTCAGCACGAGCAGAAGCCTGGCCTAGGTGGTTAAATCTTGATTTGCAGGGTGCTTTTCTGGAGGTTCTGTCAGCACAGAGTAACACAGCTCAGCTGGACTCAGCCTTACCTCCTTGAAGCACTTGGATACAATCTCATAACTGACATTCCCCCACACGGTCAGATGCTCTCTCTTGTACTGACTCACCAGCTCGGAGACCTGCAGCACACAAAGCACAACTCTCACATGGAGGCACTGGAAATGAAGTGCAGCATGATTTAACTGAAACTCTGCTTGCTTTGGAAATCATTATAGGAAAGAGTTCTTTACTCTTTCTCATCTTAAGGCGGTTGTGATGCTTTGATGGGAAACAAACAGGCATTCAGGACAACAGATTATACCTACAAAAAACCCTGAAGAACCTAAATGACAAAATAGTATTTGCTGGAAAGATCTCCCTCTGTGTTGAACGTTTCTACACAATAACATCATGTTTTTATGCTGCTTTGGAGAGCAACAGTTCCTAAGAAGACCCTCCCCATGAGGTACAAACCAAACACGTCTCCAGCACTGCTGCAGCAGTTTCTCATCCAGATGAAGGGTCCTAAAGAGCTTTTACAGAATATCTTGCACAAGATCCCTTCTCTGTCTCCTCTATTACCTCACACAGGGAGCAGGACCCGACATGTGAAGGGTGAAGCAGTCCAAGAACACAGATCTTGGTATCACAGACTGCCACAACTCCAAAAAACCTCTGGAATATCAGCATCATTCCCCTGCCTTCACCCTCAGTTCAGCAGATTCCCACGTACCTTTCTGATCAACACGTTGTTGTTCATTTTGATGTCAATGTTGACAGGAGTTTCTGGAAATGCCTCAAACACTTCTTGCAGGAGTGGGATACGATTGTCTGTCCCCTCACACTGACTTTCTGGGGAAACAGCAAACCTGTCACTGCTGTGGCCACTTTTAACAAAACACAGATAAAAGCAGAAATGCCAGAGCACTCATTACCTTAAACTTTATTAATAAAGCTCCAAGGATAACCACGTTTTTAAACAAAAAATTACTTCAATCAGCTGTAATTAACTATGCCAAGCTCATTTGCATAATGAAAATGCCCTGAGCACGTTGCACATTCAGGTTTTAACTTCATGAAATTCACTCACTATTTAGCAACAGTAGGAGTGCAGGCAACGTTAAAATCCTGAAATAGCAAACACAGGCTCAGTTACCACACACCAAATGCAATGAGATTAAAGTGAAAAAGACCAAATGAGAACAACATTTCCTTCTGAACTCCAAGTCATACCTACAGTAATTACTGAACTGGTTTCTACAGCCAGGATTATGTTTTTCTTTTGAAACTTTTTTTATCATGATATTGAGAGAAGCAAATGCACTTTTCTACTCCCTTTGCCAAAGCAGGAAACACGCTACAAAATGGAAAACTGAAACAGCAAGAGACAAACATCTCACCTTTCTGAAATGTGACATCCAACTTGCAGAGATAGGGTGGGAGTTCCTTAAAAATAAAGAGGAATGGAACATCAATTCAAATGCAGGGATGTTATCATGACCTTCTTCCAAAAAGACAAAAAAAATCATAATTCATAAGCCACTTACCTTCTCATCCAAAAAAAACCTGATTTAGTAGTACCATGTTCAGTGTTAATTGAACTATTTGGCAGTCTTAGATTTGTGTCACCTGTAGTTGAATAAGGCAAAACATTCCAAGATGTCTGAGAATTCTGAAAATTCCACTGTTGAGGCAGGGGAGATTCATCTCCCAGTTTTCCCATTAAAAAACTGGTGACACCAGGAAGAGCTTTTGTCACTCTGCCATCAATCAGTGTGACAAAACATCCCAGCTCCAGAGTCATTCACCCAACATGATACTGGAGGAGTAAGTCACCCTCTGGGATGTCCCAGGTGTGACCTTCTGACAGCACAGGGAGTTTAGTGAGGGTGGTTTTTTTTGTTTAGGTTTTTTATTGAGATGAATCCTCCCCTTTGGTTTTGGGCATCAGGCACACACAGAGCCCCCTGCCCACCCCACAAATGTTTTTTTCAGCACCTCCCAGCCCATTTTCTGCTCAACTCACCGAGTATTTGAGGTCAGATATGTTGACATCAACTCCTGTTGATCTCTTCAGGTTCTCATCATGGGACACAACCACTTGCTCATCTTTTGTCAGGTGACAATCCAGCTCCAACATGTCTGTCCCCAAATTAACCGCGCTGCAAGGAAAGGCTGCCTTGAACCACTCGAGTGCTTTGGTCACCTCCAAAACCAACACATTCCACAAACTAATCCCACTGGAAGGACTTTGGATGCTTTAATGGTGTAAGGAATCCTCACAATCCTGCTGCAAAGCAAGGAGCAAACAGGACTCCTCACCATCTCTACTGCAGTGGGAAGCTGATGTAAGAATAAACAACATCACTTGAAGCAGAGGTGGGCTCCAAAGCTCACCTGTGGATTGCAGCCTGCCACCCCAGCATTGGGAAACCTGCTCCTAAAGGATGGTTCAGGATTTGGAGTGGGGTGTTATGAGCAGCAGCAAACCTGCCCACTGGAGGAAGTGAGGTTTTGAAAAAAGAAATTGAATTTGTGGTTAGAAGCAACAAATTACAGGGGTGTGAAAGCTGTTTTCTTTTTACTTTAGCTATATTAATCAGGAAGGGATGGATCAGGAAATTAGCAGTGGGACTTTCAGGCTTTTGGCTGTTTTATTGGGTAGCAAAACAACCTTAAACTATCATTTTAATGAAAAAAAAGTTTTGAAATTAAATTAAAAAGGAAATAAACCACTAAACATCCAGTCACATTTTGCAAAGCAAAATAGCTATTCCTGTTCCAACCCACTGCTTTGAAAAGCTTTAATCCAATCCCAAATCCACTCCATAGTAGTTTGGTTCATAGGAGGAGTAAGGAAAGCAGAAAGTAATATTAATATTGATGAAAAATAAGTACAAGAAATCTCACACCAGAACAAAAAAAAAGCTTTGCTGCAATGGGCAGTGAATTGCTCATTTAACTAGAAAAGAGGTGTCATTCCAGCAGACAGATAAAAGTCTGAACTCTTCCCTCAAAACCTTTTAATGCACCTCTGAGCAAACCTACACCACCTGTGATTTGTGCCTATCTTGAGACCCAAAGCTCTGTAAATTCAATAACAGCCTTTTCCTCAGGGGCTTTATTGTCTGCTGAACACAGCCCATGAACATCCACAAACATAGTAACAAATGACAAAAATAAATCTGAACACACTCCCCAAAGTGTTTAACACAATTTCTGGTCCAGCTGGGATAATGATCAAGGAGGGCTGCCGAATTAAAGCCAATTTGTGAGATGTTTGCCAGTGCTGCTAATTAAGAATTAGGAGAGGAACAAAATCCTGTTACATATGGAAGGATCACAGGCTGTACTGGGTGATTTTTCCTCCTGAGGGAAAGCAACTCCAAATCCGCTGCAGGAGGTTTGCCAAATTTGTAGGTGTTCCCCTGTTTTATCATTTCACCAGCAGATTCTATTAGCAATATTTCTTGCTTAAGAAAGCCAGGGCTGATGCTGCATGGAGAGGGGAGAACAACAACTTTCCTTGTTAACAAATTTGAGACTTTGCCAGGCCCTTACAAACAGCTCACTGCTAAATAAGCTTCTTCAAGTGCTGAGCTTTCCCAGCTGGAAATCAGTTTGTTCTGTCAAATTCACACTGCTCCAGAGAAGGCTCCAGATTCAGAACATCACTGTGGATTCAGATCCAACTGCTCCAGAACTCAAGTTGTGAGGTAGGCTTGCATTTGCAAATTAGGGTGAAAGTGCTCTTGCTTAAAATCTGTTCTTTTATAATCTAAAACCACCACAGAAGCATTTAAATATGGTAGAACAAGATTTTAGCCCCCTCCCATCTATTATGCATTTCACCTAATAAAACAAAAAACAGTGTTGTCTTTGCTGCAAAAAGCTTATCATTTCCTTCCAGAATATTTATAAATTAAGCAGTATAGAAACTGAAATTGCCAATAAAGGCCTCCTCCCCCCATACACACATTCTCTTCTGGACTCAACTACAGCAGCAGCCAAGTATTCCTGCTTGTGCAAACCTGCAGGAACAGCTCCTGCAGACACACCCTGTTTGGCTTCACACAGAATTGGATGGATTATAAATTGATCAGCTCAAATCAGCTGTTTGAGCCAATCCTGACCATTTTTCACCAGCCAGATCACTGATTTTCTACCCCATTCCTTTTGCTGCTTTACTTATGAAGATGGGAATGAGCAAAAGGGACAGACAAAGCCTTTACCCCTTTCCAAAAGGAGCCAGAAGAGTTTCCCCTCCTAACAGGAGGTAATTGCTCTGCTTCCTGCAGAGGTGTCCTGTCTCTCTTTACTCAGATGAACTTTGCTATTAGCAGCTGTGGTGGGTTCAAAAACCAGACCTCAATGCATTTGTTCCACCCCAGCTGTAGAATAATTAAAATGGGCAGAAGAGAGTCAGGAAAACATCATCACAATATGTCTTACCCCCCAGCACAGTCCTTACTCTAAGTATTACTGCTTCTTTCCAGGAATAAAATAAAAATAGCTTATGGAGCTCTTCCATTGCAAGAGCCCTTCATGTACAGAATGACTGTGATATGAAACAAAAATTAAGAAATGGTTAAAAAAAAAAAAAAAAGAAGCACTCTTCAGAACGTCTGCTAGCAGACTTGAAAAAAGGCAGGCCAGCAGGAAAAACAAAAAGCCACACAAAACTACGCTGAGCTTCCATGGAGATAGAAAATAGTGCAGTACTTTCTTTTATTTGGTTGGGAAAGCTGGCACCCCTCAGGCTGCAGGGAAACAGCAAACTGATGAGGCTCCTTAGTACAAAGGAAATTAGAAAAACCCCAAACAAAACAAAGAGGAGCCCACATAATGTGGTCCCTTCTCAGCAGCAGCTGGAGTTTTAGATATGCTTCTTCTTTAAATGCCTTTGAGAACCTCGTTAAAATTCACTACTTAAATGCTGGAGGCTTAAAAGGCTTTCTGGTCCCAACCCCATTTTAAACCCCTGAGTAAGAGGCTTTCACACATTGAGTGACTGCAGAGTGGGAGTGCAGGAAAAACCACGAACAGCAGCATTTTCTCCATTATAATGATAAATAAATTAATAGAAGTAATCAGCATTAAGCACAGCATTGTTTGCTGTTTAACTGGCTCGCACAGCTCGGGCCTCAGGGTTTGTTTTCATTTGTTACTGGGCACAGATCATAATTTGTGGTATCCCAACTCCTCCTGGTGAAACTGGAGGGGACGTTTGGCAATCCACGGGAGTCATCCAGAGGAGAGCTGACTTTCAGAAACAGGGCACTGGAACCCCAAAGAACTGATGAAGTCCCACCTCCCTTGATTGCTTCACTCACTAAAGACACTGAGAATACCCAAATTAGGTGTTCTCATCCTTTAGTACTCACTGGTGAAAGGCTGCCATTGTGTTCTCCAGGTTCTCTCCAGCACCTACAGAAATAACAAAAATAAAACTTACACAAAATCCTTTTCCTCCCCTCAATCCCACTGAAAATATAATTTAAAAATAACAGGGTTTAAAATATACGTATTTTGAGAAATGAGGATGAAGCTCAAGGCAGAAATCTCTGTTGTCACCAACCTACTGGAGAGACATGACCTTCTCCAGGTAAAATAATTTTTAAAAGAACTTATCTTGGATTTGTGTAACACTTTGAACATTCAAACCAAAGTGTTTATTTTACCAGAGGTATTTAGCTAGGACAATAAGCCCCACAGGCACAGGGACAGTACATGCAAAAATCTATTTGAGAGTTGGTGGGAAGAGTAACAAAAGAAAAAAAAAAACTAAACCAAAAAGTTATGAATTAAAGCACTCAAGACATTCTAAAGCTGACACCCCCTAAATGTATAACCCAGCTGATGCTCAAATAGGTGACTACCTCTTTTTTCAGTGCAAAGATATTCCCCAAACAGATCTGTCAATAAAGGTTTGTGCTGCTGGAGAAGGGAGGTCTCACACAGAAGGAATGAAACACACACCAATTTCAGTTAAGAAATGAAAGGACAAGCAAATTTCATTTTCTCTCAGGCAGGACTAAACTCTGCAACTCCTAAGCCAGCATTCTCTGCATAAAAATCTTTGAAAATCAGCCTGATTCGGGACTGGAAAAGGTTGTGCCTTCTCCTCACCTCAGCAAATAGGCAATATTACAGAGTGAAAACCACAACAACCTCAGGAAGATACACGTGCTGCTGAAGATATCCGTGCAACTTTTAACTGCTCTATGACAGTAATGAATGACTGTGTAAACAGCAATTATAAGAGCTCCAATTAAGGCCTTGCCTATTAACAAGGCCTCACCAGGACATACCTACCTAAACCTCTGTTCAGTTAATTAAAGCAATGCACAACCTCCAATTTAAAATTGTTGTTCTCAGGTAGGTTTACAAAATGGAAGACTTAACTTAGAACCATGATGACAAAAATCTGCAGGGTTTAATGTAAAACAATATGGTGAGTCCACAGCAGCTTCTGTGATCAGACATTCACCCATGTTTTATGGGATTTGATTGCAGAACTGGGAATTGGCTGAGTGACAAAAGTGAACCAAGGGACAAAGGAGAGCACAAGAACCTCATGATATCCATCTGGTGATTGCCTAACAAATGGGAAACCCCTACATAGGACCTAGCTGATCAGTTACAAATTAACTGCAATAATAATTGTGATTTTTAGATAACTTATCAGCTGTGGCAATCCAGCCCATACATCCTGAATGGTGAGGGAAGGGTAGAAACACCTGAGTCAAGCCTTCAATTTGTGAACAAGAGTATCCTAACGTTCCTGGGCAGAAAGTTCCAAAAATAAAACCTTGAAGTGGCTGATCTAACAAATCACAAGGCAGGGAGGTGGTCAAGGGCCAGGGATGGTGACATGTCAGGGGTGGTGAGTCAAATGCCTGACTTGTAGCCTTTTGGGGGAAACTAGGAACAAAGTTGAGAGATCAGCTGAAAGAGGAATCCTAAATCAGCAACCAAACACAGAAAAGGGAACTACACAAGTTATTTGATCCAAGTAATTTTACCCCCTGAAAAGTGAGAAGGCTGGGCTGACCAAAGGCTTCTGACACTTCCTCAAACACACCTCCAGCTTCGTGGGCTGATGTGCTGCTTCATTCCCTATGAGGAACTGACCTTCCCCAGCCAAAATGGCACATCCAGACATTGTGAGGGCACATTCCCACTCTGCAAGCACCACCACGGCCAAGAGGGAGCCAACACCAAGCATTGGCTCAAGGAGATGACCCCCAGAAGATTTTGGGGCAGCAGGTCAAGGGAGGTGATTGTTCCTCTCTGCTCAGCACTGGTGAAACCACACCTGGAGCACCACGTCCAGTTCTGGGCTCCAAAGCACAAGATTGACATGGATCTACTGGAGTAAGTCCAAGGAAGGGCTGTGAAAATTAAGGGATGAGAGATTCTTGTGTCCAATGAGAGGCTGAGGGTGCTGGAATTGTTTTGTCTGGAGAACAGAGGCTGGGGAGGATCCTACAGGTATAAATACCAGATGAGAGGGAGTAAAGGAGACTGAGCCAAATTCCTCTTGGTGGTGCCCAGGGAAAGGACAAGAGGAATGGGAACAAGTTTAAATACAGGAAATTCAGTTTATAAATGTAAGAAACCCCCTCTTTTTTATTGCAAGAGCAATCAAACTTTGGAACAGGCTTCCTGGAGAGGTTGTGGAGACTCCACCCCTGGATGTATTCAAAACCTAACGGGAAGAAGTCCTGGTTAACCTGCTCTGGTCCGATGAGATCTCCAGAGATCCCTTCCAATCTGAATTATTCTGTGTAAAAATCATCATGCTACCCTCTCTCAGATACCCTGTAATCCAGGGCTGCTGACATTGACAGAGGACTCCAACAGAGAATATCAAGACTCAATAACTGCTCTCAGAAATGACCGATTTTAAAATTATGCAGAAACGAAGAAATAATTCAGGGATGATTCTACAAAATGAAGTGACAAAATTCTTGAATGAAAAAGCAACCAAAATCAAACTCCTCAGACTTAAAAAACTTCACTGTACAAGGTTTCACCTCAGAGAGGAAAAAGCCAAACAAGTTAAGATCTCCCAAGTTAATTGGAGTAATGCAATAGGAAACCTGACACTGAGTCTAAAGCTACAGCATGACTAAAGCCCGAGGAGAACTCAAGTCCCGCAGGAATTTCTGTTACAGGGTAAACACCAAGGAGAGTAAAGCACGAGCGATCTTCAGCCTCAGATGAGCCAAAAGCTGCTGCAACGTCCACCTCCTGCCTCAGGTGGATTTCACAGGAACAATTCACAGACCGTGCACTTGGAATGCCTGAGGAATAATCCTCCCTTAAGCCAGGCTTTCCTGCTGTTCCGACAGAGCTTAAGGCAACCGGCCCAAGGACTCGAGGCTTAGAGCTATGGATCTTAACTAAGGTCCTTGCAAAGGAGTGAGAACAGAAGATTAAAGGGATCTTACCAAGTTCCAACAAAGTCGCCTGCAAGTTTTTAACAGCTTACAAATAAAAACAAAACAGACCAGGAAACTCTTAAAATTAAGAGCCTTCTCTTTTGCTGAAGGAAAAATATAAATATCAAGCAACAGATAATAGAGCTATTCCACACCAAAAGCTACATTTTGTGCTATACTTAAAGCTATAGTTATAAAGAAAGTTAAACTGTCAAATAAACTAAATGAAAGTTTAGTTTAAAATAAAATAGGAATAAAATCATTAAGCAGCTCCAGTTTTTGTATTTTGATAACTCAAGGCAGCAGCATTTGTTAAGGACTACTGGGTAAAATTGTGACCAACCCCTGCATAAACTGGAACTAAGTATGATATTGAAAACTGTCTAAACTCAGCACCAAACATTTCTCACAGAGAATATCGAAAAATATTTCCTAGCAAACTACCTATTTTCAAAAATTAAGTGAGGCAGCAGGAAAAAGCACAGACCTAATCTCTACAGAACAGAAAGACATGCCTTGCTGGATTTTCTTTTCCTACTAGTGCTTTGGCATAGGTAGAAGAAACTTAAAAACCTCTTTTAGCTATTTCAGACAGAATCAACATGCCCGACTCTCAAATGGGATCGGTTTTACCAGGGCACGGAGCTATGCGCTGTCTGCCTGCAACACCGAGGGGAGCAAGAACAGAGTCACAGCAAATTCTGCTTCCCCTGAAAGCAGAAAGCAAAGCAAACAGGCAGTCAGAGGCAAGAAAACCAATCTCTTGTACCTGATTTAAGCAACAGCCAAACGCCCCTCTGGTTGGGGAGAGAAATACCAGGATATAGAATCGTTAGAAATAAATATAGACATGTTTGAGAAGAAAAACATCACGCCTCACACCAAAAAAAAAAAAAAAAAAAAGCTGATTTTCGGCTGCCGCGGTTGGACTTCGGGAGATTAATTCCGCGCTAAACCGAGGCACTGGTCAGCAGGTGGCACCTAAAATTAGGCTGTGGGAGGAAGGTTTAAAGGGAGCCCGCTGCAAGCCTCGGACTCCGCGCAGCCCCTCACGACCCTCCCGTGCCCGAGGGGACAAAGCAGCGCCCCGGGGTCGTGACGGAGCATCGCCGGGGGGCCGCGGAGCCCTGAGCGCCGAGAGCCGGGCGGGGACCGTCCCTCAGGAGCGGCGGAGAGCAGAAAGGCTCCCGCATCCCTCCCCTCCACCCCCGCGGCCCCTCACTCACCGCCGCGGTGCGAGATGTGCCGGCAGCGAAAGCGCTGCCGCTTGGGCCGGTGGAGCAGCCCCGGGCACTTGAGGAGGAGCGCGGAGGTGAGGACGTATCCACCCAGCGTGGAGAGCACGTAGAACGTGGCCGACATCCTGCGTCTGTCACCGGCTGCCCCGGCCCGTCCTGCCGCGGTCCGTGTCCCTGTGCCAGCCCGCAGCCGGCTCGCGGCGAGGCGGAGCCGCTGCGGGACGCGGAGGCTCCGAGGCAGCGGCGGCTCTGAGGGAGAGGAGCCTCTGCGCCCGCGCAGCCGCCCCGGAGCCGGGAGAAGCGCAGTGCGCAGGCGCGGCGGCCCCCAGCCCTTCCTTTCCCGCCTGGCCGTGAGGGGCGACCGCAGCCGCCGCTGCTTCGCAATCATTGTGGGGGTAATTCCCAATTACACGCTTATATTTCCCCACCGCGCCGTCCCAGCTCCCTACTCGCAGGTGGAGGGATGTGTTTTCCCCACCCCCGCCCAGCGCCCGCCTCACGGGCGGGGCTTGTCACGGTAAAAAAGCACTTAGTAAGTGCTGTGGGGTAAGTCTTAATTACAGTCCTTTATTTTCCACCTGGTTGTCCCGGCTCTCTCCTCACAGGTGGAAGGATGTGTTTCCCCCACCCAGCCCCTCCGAGACGTCATATTCCAAAAGGGAGGGATGCGCTTTCCCCACACAGCCCCTCAGACATCATAAAATCATGGAATGGTTGGGTTGGATCTTTAGAGATCATCTAGTCCAGCCCATTATGTCGTATTTCAAACAGGAGGGATGCATTTTCCACACCCAACCCCTCAGAAATATCATATTCCAAACGCAGCGATGTCATATTCTGAAGGGACACTTTTCCCACAGCCAGCCCCTGAAAGATCATAGAATGCTTGGACAGGATCTTTTAAAGACCATATAATCCAACCCTTAACACTGCATTCCAAATGAAGGGATGTTTTCCTCACCCAGCCCCTCAGAGATGTCATATTCTGAGCAGAAACCAGGTCTCAGCTCTGGTCACGCAGTATAATTACTGTACTATAGCAAACTGGCAAATTAAATTTTATGTGCATGTTAATTAGAGACAAATATTCTAGAAATTAAATTAGGTCTCAGCATACAGCTGCTGTCACTAATACATCTTACCTCAGTTAAAATTTGATTTGCTGTGGCTGATTTTTTGGCACTCATTGATACAGGTGAGCAGTTTATGACTTTCCTGTTCATACACATCAGAACTGCAGTATTTTTTTTTCCCAACACAAAATGATTTCTCCCATTGTCACATGAAAAGCATCATTTACAAGTATCTTGTTCAGAAAAATAAAAGATTTTGCTCATCATGGCCTCAATATGACAAAGTAAACTCTTGATTTCAGGCAGTGCTAATTTTTGAATATTCCTAAATAGGTATGTAAAAAGGATGGGGAAAAGCACGGTCATCAAAACATCTAAAGCAGGATCAGCACTTTATGAAAACCAGCTTTTATTTTTTTTTACATATGGAAACATATAAATATGAGAACTTAACAAATGGAAAATGTCTCAGATCCCTTTTCCTGCTTTGATATCAACTTTATTTCCAATCCGACCGCGTTCCAGTGAAATACAGCGGGGGATTCACACAATTGCAATGACAACTGTTGGGCAACCAAAACCCACGAATTGGATTGAAGACAGCCTTCTTAAACTACAACAGATCCACCCAAAACCATTCTTATTGTGTAATTGCTTTCAGTATTCCTCGGAGAACTTTGTAGCTCATTAACTGTTGGCTTTCTTTGGGCGGGAAGCAGGGCCCCCGTTCTGTCACGTAGGCGTAGGGAAACCTCAGCACCCAGAGTCCATCAGAGGGAAGGGTGATCTCTTGCTTCTCAGGATAAAATATGGGACAGGGTGGTGGTCCTGGTTGAACCTAAAAAGCAAAATAAAACACGAGTAGGTAATCAAACATCATTATTACCTTAAAAAGTAATAAAATGCAAATGGAGTTTTTCCAAATGCGTCTTACAAGAAAAATGGAAGAAATGGTGAAGAATTCTCCAATTAAGAAAACCAACATCTTTTAAACTCCTAAATTCAAATGGTAAGTAATAATAATTGAGCAATGAGTCACTGCTTTTCTCCATGACATTTAGAATGACAAAGTCATTCTTAAAGAGTAATTGTTAGCCTTTTTTTTTTTTTTATAAAAGCCATTATTACAGCAGGGATGCCAATAACTCATCCTTGATAAAATGTTTTCGTAAACTTACTTTATACAAAGTATAAATTTGGCACCTTGAAGTTTAAAAAATCCCAAGTGCTTATGTAACAGATACTTTTGGAAAGGACTTTCTTGGCTGCAGTTGGTTTGAACTTGGAGTTTCTTGACACCCTTTTGCTGTCACCCTTGTCATTTAGTGTTTCACAGCCACCCCTGCCTCTGCTGTTCCCAGATTCCCTCCTGCACTTCCTACCTGAGGCGTTAAGGTGATCTGCAGAGGAGCATCAGGAACCACCACAAAGAGCCTCATGAACTGGGCGTAGTGGGGCTTGAGGCCCCGTCCCTGCGTCGAGGACAGGATGTACAGGGGCATGTCGGAATTGAGGGCTTTGAGGGCAGATTCCTTCGGCCCCCCTCCCATCACCTTCATCACCTTATCAGGCCCTGAGCACATGAACCTCCTCCCACGTGCATCTTCATATTCAAACCCTACAAAAGCTCGAGCGATGTCGTCCCTCCGCCGGCCTCTTCCCATCACCACCGCGCTTCTTTTCCCAGGAACAGCCTTGTTGGGCGCAGGCCAGGAATTGGTGTCTAAGTCTCCTTCATCTTCGGTTCTCGTCCTGATGACAATGTCCCAAGGCATTAAATAGTTTGTTCCCGGAATAAAGCCCTGTTGATCTAAGCCCGTGTGGAAGTTATAAGCCTTAGCAGGCCCCAGCTTGACCAGTGACCAACTGGAGAATTTGGGCAGAAGGCCTTTGGGGCAATTGGAATGAAGCATCCCGGGGAGGTACTCGACAGTGGATGCCTGGCGATCCACCAGGCTTGGCCTCTTCTCACTCTTGGAGTCCCCGCTCTGCCCGTGGCTTTCTGCATTGTCCCCTCCACCCTGGGCATCGGGTGGGTAAGTGCCCAGGCTGCCCGTGGACTGGCCCAGGCTCAGGGCCAAGCTCAGGCCTGTGCTCTCTCCCTGAGTCTGAGGTTCTTTCTCTTTGAGTTTCTCGATCTCGCCTTCCGGAGGGGCAGGCGATGACTCGTCCCGAGCAGGCGCCGGGTCAGGTGTGCTTGGCTGAAATATGGGGAAGTTGATGTGCTCCAGTTTTCCACAGCACTTCTCTTCCAGCAACTGTGAGAAAGAAAACATGGTTTAGTATCCACCCTGAGATGAGGGAGTTCAGAGCCACAACATTCAGCAGCTACAATTAAGATTCAAGAGGTTTGCACCACGTGAGAACCAAAGCAGTGATGGGAACACGGCCCACAGACCTGATTATTTAAAATTCACATGAACCAACACATTCAAAGTGTAAACAGGTGCCTTTACAGGTGCTCCTCTGTGTGTGCACTGGTAAAGACTGGAACTGCCCATCCTGGTCAGCCCATTTCTGCTCCTAGGAATGTCTCCCCCAGGCAAAAAGCTGATAAGGTTAAGAGAAAATTTGTGGTCACTTCAGAATACAGACTCTGCAGATGAAACAAAAGCACTGCTTGAAGCACCAACAGACCTAACAGTTACCTGGTAGAAGTCATAATTAGCTGCTTTGATATCAAAGGGGTCCTCCCGAGGAGCTTGTTTCCTTCCACAGTTACAGGCACCAGTGGAACGAGCCCGGCTGTTGTGGTACAGAATTGGAGGATTTCTGTCTGCTTCTGGCTTTTCCCCTAAAAGCAAAATCAATCAAACCTTGGGCAAATTGCTCACCATTCAAAGCTTTCTTTATTCCCTTCATCCATTGCTCCCTCCCTGCTATACACATACACACAATGATTTGCCACCTGTTTGTCAAGCAACTCTTCCCTTTCCCACTTTTAATAATACAAAGTTCCAGTGGAGGTTACACCACTAAACCAAATCTTATTTGTTTTTACAACCTCTTCCTGAAGGCTCAAAGTTCTTCTGCCTGCAATAAACATTCAGAAGTCAATTTTGACTCCCTGATCAACCAGGTTATTTAAAACAAAGGAGGATGCTTATGCTTTTTAGAGAACTTCGTTCTTACACTCCTCTAAAAGGACTCTAGTGTAACGGCTTTTAATTAGTAAGACAGAATCAGAGTTACTACTAAAATCAGAAAATCAGAGTAACTACAAAAATCAGAGTTACTACTAACAATTGACTGGCTCCTAAACATTAGTCAGCATAAAGGAAACCTGCACAGCAGCTCTGCTATGATCCCACTGTAGAGATGATCACAGAAGCATTTGGGGTGGAAAAGACCTCTGAGATCACCGAGTCCAACCTTTGCCTGGTCACCATCTTGTCAATTAGAGCAGAGCACCGAGTGCCACTCCCAGTCCTTGAACACGAGGCTTTAAAGCTGCAAACTTTCATCTTCCACAACATTTCAGAGTCGGTGTTTTCAGCCTAGGACATTTTAAAGCAGATACAAAACTAAACCATGAAACCAAAGCACGAGTGAGCATCTTTACCTGCTTTGGGGAGCAGATGGAACTTGTGCACGCAGTGCTGGTCGGTCAAGCTCCGCTCCTCACAGAGCTGGTGCCCGTTGCTCCAGAACTTGTAGCAGTCCTCATTGAGCTGCATGGCGTATTTGTGGAAGGCTGGGCCCCGGGCGTGCTGGCTGTACACGCGCAGGGCTTGGGCCAGCTGGTTCTTGTGCACTGTCATGGTGTAATTGTGGGGCAGGTTGGACTGGTAGGCGCTGTGGGCCATGGGCAGAGCCTTCTGGCAGCGGTTTTCAGAGAACTTGGTGTCTATGTCTAAGTAGCCTTCCAAAACTTTGATGCTGCTCATGATTTTTGAGCTCAGCTCACCACAGGTCGGGTCGTCGTCTTTGCCTTCGATGGTCACCTCATAGAGTTTTAGAGCTGCAGCCACCCACTTCTGGTAGGTCGGGAGCTCGAAGTGAGAGGGCTGCGGGTTCCTCCCCACGCTGTCTTCGAAGCCCTTTTTGCTGAGCACCAGCTCCACGTGCTGCCACAAGAACTCCTTGAGGGTGCAGTCCACGAGCTGCCCAGAAGAGCTGGAGCTGGAGCTGCTACTCTCTGCGTGGAAGGAGAGCTGCTGCCGGCCGTGCCTCATCATCTGATACCTCCTGGGTCCCGACAGGGTGGGAGCCAGCAGCGAGTCAGTCTCTCTCATGGTGCAGTTGCTCCTGAGCTGGTCGAGAAGCATGGCCACAGGATCATCTCCATCCTGGGGCCCACCAGCCACGATGTACACGAAAGCCTGGTTGGCGGGCACGGTGAACAGGCAATTGATGCTCTGGTTGGTCAGCACCCGGCTCTTGCGGAAGATGCGGTAGATCTGATCCTCCAGAGCGTGCTGCAGCCTCCTTTTGGGGGAATGCTTCTTGGGCGGTGGCTTTTCCAGGTGACCACAGGGGTCCTGGCCCCTGCTTGGCAGCGGATCCACCTTCAGAGCCCCGTTGAGCTGGAAGAGGAAGAGGAGGCGTGGAGGGCATGGCCTGCAGTTGAGCTTCCACTCCTTGCCGACCGGGCAGTCCTTGATGGCAGCCTTCAGGGAGGGCAGCACCTTCTGCCGCAGCCCGTCCAGCGCCCTGAACACGCGGTCGTAGGTGATGTCGAAGGAGCAGGTGGGATGCACCAGCAGCAGGATGTGGCACACGGAGAAGAGGTACAGGAGGCTCAGGCAGTGCAGCTTCTCCTGGTGCTTCCAGAACTCGTGCGCCTCGGCGTGGGGCAGCGGGGCCGGGCCTCCGGAGGAGTGGCCGGGCCCTGCCTCTCTGTTCTCGGCCGCCGCCAGGTCCCCGCAGGCGCGCAGCAGCTGCGGCGTGTCGCAGATGGAAGTGAGCACCAGGTACAGCACGCGGCTCTCCTGGCTGTAGTACGCCTGCAAGTGGTTGTAGTCCTTCGTGGCCAGGTCCCCCTCCTGCCCCGCGGCGCCGTCCGCCAGCTCGGGATCCTCCTCCGGGAACAGCGGGAACACCTGCCGGTCGCACACGGTGCTCACCAGGGCCTCCTTCTCGGAGCAGAGCTGCAGCGCGGTCTTGCCGAAGATGCCCACCACGCACACCTCCTCCTCGCCGCCCGCCGCGCCGCCCGCCTCGGCCGCCAGCAGCAGCTCCCGCAGGCTCATGGGCCCCACGGCCGTGCCCATGGCCCCGGGCGGCCCGGCCCCGGGCAGCGGCATCACCCGGCGCTCCCGGCCCCGCTCCCGGCCGGAAGCGGCGGAGCCCCGGCCCCGCGCATGAGCGGCCCCGCCCCGGAGGGCGCGGACACGGGCGCGGGGAGCCGCGACTGCCAGGCTGGACCGCGCCGGGGGTGTGACAGCACAGCGAGCACCGCGGGCACCTCCGGTCCCCATCGCCCCCGAGGGTCGGGTTCGCACGGCCGTGAGCCCCGGGGGGCGCGGGAGGGGCTCCCACGGACCGTGCCGGGATGCCGGGTCAGGGCGGTGCCACCGGGACTCAGGCTCTGCCTTTGTCCTGAGCTGTGGCATGAGCTGAGCCGCGGTACAGGCACAACCTCTGCCCACCCCGTGAACTGGACTTGGAAGGAGGCGTTGAGTTCATTGCCTTTAAGCAGTGCAGCCTTTTAATAGTGATCAGACACCAGCCANTTCTCGGCCGCCGCCAGGTCCCCGCAGGCGCGCAGCAGCTGCGGCGTGTCGCAGATGGAAGTGAGCACCAGGTACAGCACGCGGCTCTCCTGGCTGTAGTACGCCTGCAAGTGGTTGTAGTCCTTCGTGGCCAGGTCCCCCTCCTGCCCCGCGGCGCCGTCCGCCAGCTCGGGATCCTCCTCCGGGAACAGCGGGAACACCTGCCGGTCGCACACGGTGCTCACCAGGGCCTCCTTCTCGGAGCAGAGCTGCAGCGCGGTCTTGCCGAAGATGCCCACCACGCACACCTCCTCCTCGCCGCCCGCCGCGCCGCCCGCCTCGGCCGCCAGCAGCAGCTCCCGCAGGCTCATGGGCCCCACGGCCGTGCCCATGGCCCCGGGCGGCCCGGCCCCGGGCAGCGGCATCACCCGGCGCTCCCGGCCCCGCTCCCGGCCGGAAGCGGCGGAGCCCCGGCCCCGCGCATGAGCGGCCCCGCCCCGGAGGGCGCGGACACGGGCGCGGGGAGCCGCGACTGCCAGGCTGGACCGCGCCGGGGGTGTGACAGCACAGCGAGCACCGCGGGCACCTCCGGTCCCCATCGCCCCCGAGGGTCGGGTTCGCACGGCCGTGAGCCCCGGGGGGCGCGGGAGGGGCTCCCACGGACCGTGCCGGGATGCCGGGTCAGGGCGGTGCCACCGGGACTCGGGCTCTGCCTTTGTCCTGAGCTGTGGCATGAGCTGAGCCGCGGTACAGGCACAACCTCTGCCCACCCCATGAACTGGACTTGGAGGCGTTGAGTTCATTGCCTTTAAGCAGTGCAGCCTTTTAATAGTGATCAGACACCAGCCAGCCGTGATACACAGTGCAACAGCCTCATACACTTGTAGCCACAGACTCGAACTGTTTGTTGAAGCTTGCAGCTTTCCACTTTAATAACACTAGTGCATTTAACTGTTGTTTTTCTTTGAAACTGTACAAACACCGCCAAGATATTTTTTTGTTAAAAAAAGATATAAAAATACTGAATTTCAGCAAACACACATATTTGTATGACAAGCAGCACCAGTGCTGGGAATATAATAGTCCCTACTTAAGCAGCACCCAGGTGTCAAAAGACTTGGGAAATTTCCTGGCTTTTTTTCCATTATAAATGAAGATGCAACCAAATTGAGAGACATTAGAGAGAGATAAAAAGCAAAATCTGCTTTACAGGGTTTCATAATGCCCCATTTTCCTGTGCACTACATTTACTTACAAATACGTGTGCCTGAGTGTGATAAAAATGGGATTCAAGTGGCTTCCTGACCACAAATGGAAAATCCTTTGTTCCATAAACCTACTTTCCTTTTTACTTTTCATCAAAGCTGTTTGCAGCACTCAGCCGTGCAGGCGAGGGACTCTTCGGGTGAGCCATCTGTCAAAAGAAGGGAAGGGTCAGAACTTGGATATCTGAACTCATTATCACTGAGGTAAAACAGTGCAATTCTGAGCTGACACCTTAAAACAGACACAACCAATCAGTAAAATAAAAGATGCTATTAACCTTCACATTTTGTTCTTCTGCAAAGTGGAACTATGACTTTCAAAGTTGCATCGAGGCACCTGATTGGCCCCCAAAAAAGCAATTTTTGCTCTTGGGGTTGTCAAATAACCTGCCATGGCATGTCCCTTCTGCAGTGTCCTTAAATCAGTAGGGAATTCTGTGGATTTTAAAGCCACCTTATGATTCCAAGAAGAGGGACAGAGTGACTTGCCTGAAATTTGCGCCGTAGTGCCTGTGCCATTATTGGTGTCAGCCCAGAGCCACATTCAGTGTTTTCTTTATTATTTAGAGGAGTGCCACCAGGACTTCTGAAAGGGCAATTATGATTAGATTGATTGGTTCTCTCTTTTTTCTGGATTAAAAAAAAAACAGAATTCAAGAGGATAGAAAGGAACAGACCTTTGTATATCAACTTTCTTCAGATGTTTCCGAAGATCAATCTGATTTTTAGGGGAGGTACTAAGAGAAAAAAATAAATTGGTACAATGAAATGTTTCCCACCCAGTAAAAAACGTTAATCACTGTTTAAAACAGAAAAAACTAATATCTAAACAAGGAAGAAAGCATCTTACATTAAAGATTTTGTAGCATGAGCTGATGGCTTGGATTTAGGTCTCAGACTAACACTCTGTAGATCTGTGACTGTAATTAATGCCCTGCATGGTTTCACTGGTGATTGTTCCTAAAGCAAGGAAAGAAATGTTACCCCAAATAAAACTTCAGGAGGTCTCACTACCCTGAAATCCATTAAATATTTATACTCTGAAAGATTTTTGTGGTTTATGGCTTTTATGCTTTTGAATTATTAAGATTTGAATGTGCCTTGGATAAAAATAGATTTATGAAAAAAACAACAAAAAAAAAGAACCCTAAACAAGTTTTTTTTTCTGCAAACGAAGTTCCAGCTGGGCAAAAGGAAGTCCAAAAATCTACTGATAGCACACAAAGATACATGAAAGCTCCATGGCCTTAAGGTAAAATTAGAGCTGTCCTGGGTGCCAGGTGAGATTGGATTTTGTCACTTTATTTCTTCCCTTCCATGGCCAGGTGCAGAATTAGAATGGTCACTTGAAACTGATCATTGGGTGTTTGGATGAGAATCAATTCATTAAAAAAAAAAAAGCAGGAAATACAGCAGTTCCAGGGTGGATCTTCCCTTGATTCACTACCACCTATTCCTCCTCCAGTTTACCTTGTCCATTCTCAGGTTGCTGTTTGTCTTCTTCAGTTTAACATTCAGGAGGTCTTTGAGGGTGATGTGCATGGGGCCATCCTTTTTCACTGGTGGTGCCTGAAAGCAAAGGGGTTTGGAAGGGAAATTAGGAAGGGAAAGTGACTGGGCACTCACAGAGAGTTATGTGCTGATGAATCCAGGTCCAAAAAGAACTCAGGCATGAAATCAAAAATAGAGGAACCTTCTGATTCCCTACCAGTTTAGAGGCTGTGCCCTGTTGGAGGAGAGGTGCTGCAGGCAGTTTTGGTGGAGGCAGTGGCGGTGGTGGAGGAGGAGGAGGAGGAGGAAGAGGAGGAGGAGGGGGGATGGACACAGGCAGGGATGCTGATGGTGGAGGATCTGTCTGTGTCCCCACAGGAGCATCCAGGACTGGCTTGTGACACCTCTGGCAAAGAGAACTTTCTGAAGACAAAGCTGCCACTCCGTTCATCTGAAAGTGACATAAATAAATAAAGAGAACATCAAATTCATGGGCAAAAGTAGGTGGGATTTTAGAGAACAAAGGTGCTGGCTAAGGTTGAGCTATCAAGATATAAACAGGTTCGTCCTGCTGTGAGGTAGTAGCAGTTCTGCAGCTCTGAGTGCAGAGAATGCCCCTGAGGAGCTGTTCAGATCTCAGTGGATCTGCACTGACTACAATTCCTTATTCTCATACAAGCAAATGTTACCCTGCCCCACCCAGACTGAGACTGACCTGGAGTGCTCCTTGTAGCTTGGAAAATTCACTTTCCAACTTCTCCAGCTTCTCCCTGAACGTATTTAGTTCCCTTAAGTAGACTTGTGATGGAAACATGGTGTCTTTAACCAGCTGGAAGCTCTAAGCATAAAAAGAAAGCAGATTATGTGTATTTGTGTGTTAATTTTCTTCAGATGTTTCCGAAGATCAATCTGATTTTTAGGAGGGTCACTAACAGAACAAAAGAAATTGGTACAATGAAATGTTTCCCACTCAGTAAACAGCGTTAATCCCTGTTGAAAACAGAAAAATCTAATATCAAAGAAAAGATATACCTGTGCAACCCTGCTCTGGCACCACCAATACAGAAATGATGCTGCTGTTGTCAAGGGTTTGACCACACCTTTGACACTGGGCAAGGCTGCAGGCCAGCGGGAGCCCCTTGGCACTGGTGATGTGTTCAGAGGGAGGTGAGCTGGTGACCTGCAACACAACGGTTCAGAATGAGGCCAGGATTTTACTTAGCAGCTCAGCCTTTAAAAAGGTTAACTGTGACCAATCATGTGGAAATTACAAGCAGGTACCAGGAGGTAACAACACAGCAAATGTGATGACTGAAACCTGGAAAGGCCGAGATACATTTCAATAGAGGGTGGGGGGAAATCCTATTGGAAATACTTTTTTATTCAAATTGCTTCTCCTGGTTATTGGTCATAGAAACATTAAGGTTGGAAAAGATCTCCAAGATCATCATGGCCAACCTTCCACTAAATAACACCAGAAGACATCATGAAGTGCCATATCTACTTGGAATAAATCTTTCCCTCTTTTCCATGAGCCATTGGGAGCAAACAGCAAACCCGGGGATGG
The DNA here is from genome assembly GCA_013400495.1 of Nicator chloris. Classification (NCBI taxonomy): domain Eukaryota; kingdom Metazoa; phylum Chordata; class Aves; order Passeriformes; family Pycnonotidae; genus Nicator; species Nicator chloris. Next base: position 385,811 of record WAAE01017740.1, on the reverse strand, counting down.
AGTGAGAAGGCTAAATTCAAGCTGAGGCTCTTACCGTGGAGAGGGACAAACTGAGCCCTGGGGGGCAGCAGCATTGCTCTTTTTTTCCAGTCGAAATTTTGCTCGGGCTCTCCGTTTTCGTTTGCATTTCTTATACCTTGCCATTACTGGTGAAAAAGACACATTTAAAATGGATGTAGAGAGATAAACCAAATTATACATTGGGACAGAGCTGCCACCAAAGAGACTAACACAGGCTGCACCTCAGAAACCCAGTCAGAGGTCACTCACAGCTGCCTTGGTGGAATTGTCATGGACCAGTGATAGAAAATATATCCTTAATTTCATATGTTTGTGCACAGAAAGCACCATTTTATACGGGCTTCCCCCCCTTTTCTATTTATATCATAGATAGCGATTATAAATATAATAAAAATGTAAATTAATTAAATACACATGAAAAACACATTATAAATAATATAACTAAATATAAATAAACAAGAACGTAATTAGAATATTACAAACTAAATAGAAATGTTACAACTAATTATATGTAAGCACAATAAATATAAACGGATGCTCAGTTTTTCGTTATCCTGATGTGACAAGTACTGAATTTGGGGAAAACAAGGCTTGGGGAGAACGGCGACAAAAGACACGAAGAAGCCACGGAAGGATGCCGGGGGCGGCCCGGGCCGCTCCCTGACCGGTGATCGGTGACAGCCCAGCCCCGCTCACCCGGGACTCCGCAGCGAGAGCGGGGACTCCTCCCTCTCTCTCTCTCTGTCTCTCTCTCACACACACATCTGCACACACCTGTGGGGGTGTCCCGGGGCCGCCCCGTCCCCCCGGCCGCGCTCCGGGCTCGCCGCCGCCGTTGATTCAAACCGCTCCCCGCGCCTCGTCCAGCCAATGGGAGGGCCCCTCTCTGCCCGTCCCCCACGCGGCGCATGTAAGCCGCTCTCTGATTGGCCGTCACTCTGAGGCGCGCCCGCGCTCTACGGGAGAGGGGCCGGCACTGCCCCGCCCCGTCCCGGCCGCGCTGAGGCGAGCGGCGCCGCCATTGGACGAGCGGGTTTGGTGCCGCCAATCAGCTGCGGGCAGCGCTCGGCTCGGGGAAGGCCGGCGGGGTGAACGGGGCGAGGAGCGGCCCCGCCGGGTCTACCGGCGAAACCGGGAGACAACCGGGGAGGGGGAGCGGCGCCTCCGCCCCCTCAGGACCGCAGCGGACGGGTCCGCGCCGCTTCCCGCCAGCGCCGCGCGCCCCGCCCCGGCCAATCACGGCCGGAGCCCACTCCGAGCCAATGGGCTCGGCCGTACCTCGGAGAGGGTTTACATTCTCCGCGGACCAATGGCGAGCGCGCCCCGAGAGCCGCGAGCCAATGGGAGACGCGCAGAGAGTGACAGCTGGCCAATGGGCGCCGCCGACTCTCCCGTGCCGCGGCGCGGGGGGTGGGGATCTCCCCGCCGCCGCCTGAGGAATGTCAACTATTCAACATGGAGACGGCGGTTACCAGGCTCGAGACCCTGGTGAGGGCGAGCGGCGGCCGCGCTCAGGGGCGGCCGCGCCGNTGGGGGGGGCGGTGGGGTGGGCGCGCTCATTGCCCGCCTTGCGGGGGTACGCGGCCGGGCCGGGCTGCTCCATGTCCCCGCGGCGGGAGGGGGGGGCGCGGGGCAGAGTGGAGCTCCCGGACTAGTCCATTTTTTTTGCCAGAGGGGGGCGAGGGTGAAGCGCTCACCTGGGCTGGACCATTTTAGCTGCGGGGGGGAGAGGCGGGCTGGGCTGGTCCATTGGCGCGGGCGGGCGGGGGGAGCGGGGCGATGCCCCCCTCGGCCCTCTCTTCCTGAGCCCCGAATTCCCATAGTTTTTCCAGCCTTTCTCTGCGTTCCGGTGCTTTGAGGCCGCCCCTGAAGCACGACGGGGCTTTTGTAATGATCGCATCTCTGCCAGCCCCACTCCTGGAAAAGTGAAAAAAAGGGCAAAAATTAACCTTTCATAAAAGAGCTGTGCTGTGTTTCCTCACTTTGGAAAGGCACTGGGAGGTTGTGTCCAACCAGCCAAGTTCCTTGTGCCATCCCTCAAATCTTCATCTTCCTTCTGTATAATCTTTTTTCCATTTTTGCCCATAGCGTAAGCTTGATCTTCCCATATCTAGTATTCTCTATTTTTTTCCTAAGCCTAGTTTAATTTAGAAATATGTTTAAAAATACTTGGGTTAGATATTTTATTGATTTACTTATTTATTGTCATGGTTTATGTCTGTTTTATTGAAAGTCATGCTTTCAAGGGATTCTCATTTTAGGACATGTGAATAGAGAGGTGTTTTTGCCCCCTTTAAGCTAACAGGGGCTTTTATTCTGGAATTCAGGATAATCTCACAGCTTTGTGTCTCTTGCCTTTCCTTCTGCTTTGTTGTTTGCCCGTCCTGGATTTCCTGTGAAGTCAGCTCTCTCCACAGAAGTGTGATAAAATAACACTTCTTATTTCCCTGGAGGTTTTGACATGAATTTCATGGAAAGCTTTTTGGTCTCATGAAAGCAGGGATATAATAATTAGTGGGAGCTTAAAGAGAACAATGGGTTTGAAAACACCAGGTAATCAATGGTTATTTGTGACAGGAGCACCACAACAGTGTTAGATTAATTATGGAAAAGATCATAAAGCTGTCAGTGCCTCATTCAGAGCAGTTCAGTTCCTTTCTGTCACTGTTTTTTGGGATACTGCACCTCCTCTGACCCTGAGTGGTGTCTGTCCAGTGCCCTTTTTATGTTGTACTACTGGTGATGATGCACAAAAAGCAGTGCAATGTTAAAAGGGCATTGGCCAGCAATACAATCTGCATTATTCTGTATTCTTTTTCAATAATATGCAAGTCCAAAATCACTGAGACCAGAAGGTGGTTTGCAAAACAGCTGTAAAATGAGATTGCCTCTAGTTTATTTTTTCTTACTCATTGTCTTCTACTTCCTTGCCAAGGAGGGACATTGGTCATTTAATGACAAATGCCATCATCTCTGTCTTAGAAGTGGCCCAGGTGACTCAGCTGTGTGTGCATCAGCAAAGATTCCCCTCTCTCCACTCCATTCCCAGGTTTCTTTGTGTTTTGTTGAGGACCTCAGCACCTCCAGACCCTGAGAGATCTCCAGCTCTCAGTACGAAGTTGTTGTTGTGTTAAAAAACCCCACCTTCACTGAGATTTATGGAATACACCCTCCCTATGATGGTGTTCTCACACCTCACTGGTAAAGGCCGTCCCCAGGGTTGGGAAAGGAGTGTCCAAGTGCATTTTACCTACAAATTATAAAGAACAAACTCTGCTGTCTAGAAGATATTCCCAGTAATGCAGTTTAAAAACATCTGGCTGATGGCAGTTTGGAATCTTAGCTTGCTACGAGGCAAATCCAAGCAATAAATACACTTGGAAATGGAATTTCCAGTTTAAAAAGCACCAAATAGTTTGAAATTGAATTTCTGACAGATCTGTTGAGCGTTTTGTTGGGTGGTTGTGTTTTTTTCCCCCTCGTGATCAGTGGAATGGCAGATTATGAATAGTAATAATAATAATAATAGTTTTTGTGGGTGTGCATGTTAGGGCTTGGTGAGCTTTAACCTTATCCAACTCTTCACGATCCACAGAAACCTCTGGCTGAGTTGATGTGGTTTTTTCCCCTTTTTTTGGTGAGTGCCTGATTGATTGTTGCCCAGAATTGTTGCTGCTAACGAGTGCTCTGACTTTATTGCACTACTGTACTATACAGAGAGCAGTGCAATAGTATTGTCAAAGCATCTGAGAGCAGAGCCCTCAGCACTGGCCTCACTCTTGCCTCAGTTCCTAACATTTTCTTCTAAACCTGTGAGTAAATTACAAATTTACACATCAAACCCTGCATTTTCTCTGTGATTTATTGTAAAGTAATCATCCTACAAATGCTTCTGACCTAGAATATTAAGGGGGGCTTTTTGCAGGTGGATGTTTCCTGAAATGCAGCAAGAAATAAATATAAAACAAAAGCAGTCACGATGAACTGTGTTAATCTCTTTACAAATCTTAACATTCTAGCCACATTTAGCTTCACATCCAATTTTTAATGTCCTGAATTACAGCAGTAGCATGATGTTAGTTAGCTCCTTATGGAAATCTCAAATTATCAGGATTGAATATTTAATGGGTCATTTTGAAAGCAGCCTGTATTTGTTGTGTGCTTTCCCAAAAATTGATCACAATTGAAGGAGCTGGAGAAAAGCGAAAAATTATCTTTTTGGGGTGCCTGCCTTGGAAATGAAAACCTACAAATATTTCTTAGTGGAGGAGAACAGAAACCATTGAGCAGTCAGGGAAGAAATCCCTGGTGAACTCGTTAAAAATGCAGAGTGTACTGAAAAGTATTTTATTCTTGGATTTGGTCCTGGCTGGTTTCTGGGGCAGGTGTGGGAAGGAGTTTTGCTGGGCAGATGGTGAGTTATGGCAGTACTGGGTGAAAGCTTTCCCCTTGATTTATAGATGCTCAAGCTCTTCATTGGATTTATTTTCCTTTTCTTGAGCTATTATTTGAAAATGTACTGGAGGTGTGTGAAACATCATCCATCTTCACTCCCTCAAAAGGGGGCTTTTATTGGAGAATGTCCTGGATCAAATCCTGTTCCTCCAGGCTGAATTTCCAGTTCCCCAAAGGCATTAATGGCTATTCCTTAAGGTGGATCCCAAGGCTGATGTTCAAAACATAAACATTCCTTTGGAACCCCAGCCTGACCATGGACTGTGGATATTTTTTCCTTTATAACAAATACAGCCTTGCTTTGATCCTTAAAAAAAAAAAATTGGAATGGTCACTTTGGGGTTAATCTCAATATAAACTGTGAAAAGCAAGTTAAGGAAGTCACAACCATTTTTAACTTGCTTTCATCATTGTCTTCTCTGCCTGTAAAATCACTGAATTATTATGTCAAAGAATTAATGACTTGCTTGGGAGGTGGGAAAACTGCCTTTCTTGAAAGTGGAAGTCTTTAATAGATATTAAAATTGCAGACTAAAATTAATTAAGTAGTAATGCTATCAGCAGACTGTTTTACAAGGCAATTAGACAATTCTCTGGTGGATTATTTATCCCAAGGAAATAAAGTGATGTCATCAATTTTATGAGCTGTTAGTCAGTCTGGTTTATTGGGGAATAATGAAATATATTGTGGGCATTAAAACCATCTGAAAGAACACATCCCTAATATGATTATTAATAAAAGTTCTGATGATACTCTTGGATCCTGAATTTACTCATAATCTCCTCTGTGTAAATACCTGAGTGTTGTAGTTTTGCTAACAGAACTCTTTATATTGGAAAAAATTAAATTTGAAAACTTTTATGGTCCCTGAGCTTTTCAAAGTGAGGCAGCTGGCTCCTGCTTTCCTGAAACACAGGTTGGGGTTTGTCTGCAGTTTTTTGGGTTTTAATATACTGTGCCTGACCTTAATTATTTTAGTTCCAGAAAGCAGAATCTGATCTGGATTATATTCAGCGCAGAGTGGAGTTTGAAATAATGAAAAGTCTTCCTGATGATACAGCAGCAGAGGTAGTATTTTCAGATTAAATTCAATTTTATTGCATGAAGTTGATAATAAATGGGTATTTTTCTTTAAACCTGAAATATATGTGGTTGTTCTTTCATCTAGTTGTCAGACTATTATTACTATTATTACTGTTATTATTATTATTATTAATTTCCTGCATCATATATCAAGATAAATGGCCTAATATGAATTCAAACCAAACTTCTTTGGTTTCTTGGGATGGTGAAATTCTCCCATGTTCTGCTCTGAGCAGTCAATGGTGTTAACACCTAAATTCAGGTTACAGATCCCAGTCTGAGCTAAAACTCACCCTTACTCTGAGAACCAAGATTAACTTGCCAACAAGCAGTGACTAAATTCAGATTTGGGGGAGAGAGATGAGAGGAAAACAATAAACGACATCACATAAAGGATTTTATAAATAAGTCCTTTTCTCCTGTACATGTTCACTGTAAAGGGTCATTTCATCTTAGCTGTCTAACACCAACACTTTCAACTGATGTGTGGCCACATGAATTTTATCATCTCATGTATTTTAAATGTTCTACTCACACAGGAGAATCCAGCTGCTCTCCTCAAAGAGCTGCCGGTGCTGAAATCCCGGTACAAATCCCTGTGTGCGCAGATGGAAGAAATTTCCGTGGAGCAGAAGGAATCCATGGAGAGCATCCGTGCTGCCCTGGAGAAAACAATGAAGATAGTTCAGGCACTACAGCGACAAACCGAGCTGGAGGTGGGATTTTCATTTTAATCACTTTGTTTCCACTCCTGGGAATGAAGACCAACTTTGTAACCTTCATGTACCACCGGCGGTTCCACTGGAAACCGTTGTTTGTGCAGACTTCTGGAAGATGAGGAGGCAGTTTCCCAGAAGGAATGCTGGCAGGATTGGAGCTCTTTTTGTCAATCCCAATCCCCAGCAGTTAAAATCGGTGGTGTTCAGATTTGGACTGTGAATAGAGTGACACAATTTGGGGCATTTCATAGGAGTCGACACTCTGTGCATAGCTGTGACCCAGGACTGCACTGACAGTTTTAGAAGTAGACACCTTAAAGAAAATAGAAAGTGAAACCAGTTTGAAAAGGCTAAAAAGCTTTTAAATGGCAAATGTATTTTCAGTGTCTAAAGGGAAAAAGTTAAAACCACTGTAACAAACGCCCTGGGACTGCTGTTATTCTAAGGCTGTTTTTCCTAAGGTAATGTTTAAATTGTTAAAAAACTCAGCAACAAAACATTTTCTCAAGTGGTCTTCAGACACTGCTTCATTATTGAAGAGGTGAAAGCATTAATTTTGACCTTTTACAAATGAGGTGATTTAGATCAATGTTCTAATGACAGTACCTGGAGATTAATCTGCCAACAGCTCTGGGCAAGTTACTGGTAATTTTTGATAGACAAAATGGGCTATATCGTGATTTAAAAGACAGTGGTTATATGTCACAGAAAGGAAAACAGATAATTTCTTACTGTGTTTCAAGGATATTCTGCCCAGCATAATTTTGTACTTGGATTTTCTCAAAGTGGAATACCCTTCTCTTGAGTTATATGTAGAGCTTTAGGGAAAGACTTTCTTATAATTTAAGTCTTTAAATGAAATATGGGGTTTTTTAATTGAAAAATTTATCTTGCTTGACTAATTTATAGTCTCGGTGCTAGAGGAAGATTATGGTTGATTTTTCAGAAATACTTTTACTTGTAAATGCGCTTTCAGTGGAAGGAAATCAGGAGTCTGCTGTCAGTTTCCATGAGCAAAGGGCTGCACAAACATTGAGTCCCTCTGTAAAGATCATCACCTCAGGAACTGAAGGATCAGACTTCTCTGTGTTTGCTTTTTTTTTTTTGTTTTCCCAGAGCTTACCTCTGTCAGCAGAAGAAAAGACTGCAGCCCAGCAGTTAAACTTGCAAACTGGGAAAGAAATGGAATTTTCAGTGGAAGAGGTAATTAGGGCACGGAATGTCAGTATTCCAGAAACCTTTAATCCCAAGTGCAGCTCAGCTGAATGCAGAAGGGGCTGATTTTGTGATTTGATACCTCTCAAATGAGTGGAATATTTCAGAAATGGGATTAAGCTCCTTAACAAACCTTTTCATTTTTATTCTGTACGGATTAAGTGTTTTTAATTATTCCAATTATATTGTCCACAAAGGAAAAATTAGCTTTGATGGAAGACTCTGTTCCTGTTATTTTTTAATTGGGATATGTTTATGTTTCTTGTCAGGGATGCAGTTGGTTGCTTTTGTTGATCTTCTTGATAAAGAAACATTTGGGTGGGAGTGAGGGAGATCATTGGTTCAAACCAATGTGGGGAGAAATTTAATTTCCTGAGAAATATTAAACCAATTTTGGGATATGAGTAACAATCTATTCTAACTGCAATGCAGTGGAACTTAGATCTAAATTAATATTTGCTAAAAAGTCAGATATTCTCCCATAGCTCAATATGTAATTATCCAATATAATTATCTGCAAATATTTGCTCTGGGTCTCATATTAAAAATATTAAAGAAGGTTAACAGAGGGTGTTTCTCTGATTGACCTTTTCTATTTCTACTTCTCCTCACTTCCCACTGTCACAGGAGACCTCACTTTGTGTCCCTTTATTGCCACAGTTGGTTTGCATGGAACTTGTGCAGTTTCTGCAGCTTCACTCACCCTTTGTTGGCAAATACCTGCTCCTCCCTTAAGAAGTGCTCTCAATTTATGCCCAGTACTAATTCTAAATCATGTGCAGTGCTTTCAGATCCATGCTGGAAGGCTCATCTGACTTGCACATAAATCTTTCTGTATCCATTTTAAACTTAATTTGTTTTTAAGCTGTGTTTAATCCCTGAGATTTTGCTGTCGACTTCAGTGGCTGCAAGATCCTTGGTTATCCAATGGTAAAATGTAATTAATGTAAATTTCATGCAGAAATGAAAGCATAAGAAACGATTTCTAGGCAAAACGCTAACAAATACTGACATTGTTTATTTTTAGCCTTCCTGCCCAGGATCTACAGTCCCTGGCTCAGCTGAAGGTAAGTGCTGAAAAGATAAACTTCCCACTGGTTTCTTGTCATAGAGGCTGTGCCAGGCAGTAACTTCACTGCTTTCACTCACAAGCACCAGTATCTACTGCTTTTATGTGAAGAATTTAGACTTTACTAGAAGGACCTGACCCTTAGTTACATTCCAGGAATAGTTGCCACGGTTCTGGGATTTTTTTCCTTGCTTTCAATGGGATTGAACTGGAAAACTTGTTGTGTTTGTGGTCTGGAAGAAATGGTGCACTAATCTACCATAGAAATAGCTCTTTTAAAAGTCATTTGTCCCTGCTTATGGAAAGGAATTTTCACAGTTGGTTTTGGTTTGTTTTTTAAAAAAACAAACAAACCAAAGCCAACTGGTCATTGACAGACCAAATTTGTCAGTCCTCATCAGATATCAAATTAAATATTTTTTTTACTGAGTCTCCAGATCCAGTGATTTTCTCTCATTTCTCTTGCTGGAAAATCTTCCTTAGACCCACTTAGAGGTGTTATTAAGCACTAATGGAAGTACTTTCTATCTTTGACCCAATTTCTGAAGAAACGAATATTTTCCATTTCCTTTTTTTTTTTGTTTTAAACAAATATCTTCTGTTTCCAATATTTTAGAACCCCAGTTCACACCATTGACTGAGGAAACATTTATGAGTGTGCCCAGGAGCATTAGAAGCACTGTCAAATTAGCAGACTTGAACTATTTGTACAAGGAGTTATTTAACCACTTCATTGTACAGAACAACAGGTAAAGCTCAAAGCCATTCATTAAAAGAATTTTATAAACTGTAAAGAATTTCAGCCTTTTCAAATTAAATAAAATCAGCTAGTTAAGCATTGACTGCCATATTTTAACTTCAAAAAGCTCTGACACTAAACCATGACCCCCAAACCCTGCCCTCCCCTCACCAACCCCTCCTGACCCCTCTCTGGGGTGAGTGCTGGGGATTTCTTACAGCCTGATGTTACAAAAAAAAAAAAAAAAAAGGAGTTCTAAATTCAGGAATTCTGTCTTTATAACCCTAAGATTAACAAATGACTGCTGTGATTTGAAGCAGCACAGAAAAGTTGATGGTAATCTGAATAAGTTTGAGATTTACAGAGCATTCATAAAAATCAGTGATTAAACAGCATGTGCTTTTTAGCCTTTTTCTGCCAGACCTGATGTTTGATCCCTGTTTTTACTAAATTGTTTTTGTCTTACAGAGCAGCACTGAGTCTTTCACAGATGAACAAGATGAATATGAAAGCCACTGATTCCAGAATTAAAATCCTGAAAGAACTGGGGATTGTGGAACTCAACAAACAAGGAAATGTTAAATTAGCTGTGTAAATGAAAGCTCATCTGACACAGAAGCATCTTGGTGACAGTTCCTGGATTATTAAGGAACAAGAATTTCTCTGGAACAAGAGTTGCAAGTCCACCGTAGGGAGTTGTTAATGTTTCTGTATAAACATTCTGTTGATAATACTTGAAATTGGAGGCTTCAAGAACACTGAGGTTTGCACTTTACCTTGGCTGTTTAAAGGATTATGGTTGATGTATTTTTAAGGAATGTCATGAGCCACGTGATGCTTCCATTTCCTTGCTGCATTCCTGAAGGGGTTTTAAAGGCAAATAATCCAAGCCTCTTAATTGTACTTGCATTCCTGAATAAAGATTTATTATACTTTTGTTACGTGACTCCTGACCCTGCTCGCTGACCTGATTAATTTCCCTTTAATGTGAATTCCCTTGGGTTTTTTACAGTCCAGCCAGGGTCAGAAGGGATTTCTGGGCACTGTCCAGTCCAAGCCCCTGGACTGCAGCTCAGGGCAGTGTCCTAAAAATTCCCAAGGGTGGAGAATTTACAACCTCTGTTACATTGTTTGGCCACCCTAACAGTGAAAAACATAAGATTTTTTTCTTATCTATCATATTTCTATATTATATATATATATATTATGCATCCTATATATATTATATCCTTTTAAATAGTTATATTTATATTATTCTATTTCAGCCTAATTTGAGAGAGTAAGATACCTGGATTTTTATTAAGTTTCTGAGGGTTTTTTGTGAAAACTTATGTCTGTCAAAGTTGAGAAATTTAAATTAGTGCTCTTAGGGAGGGAAAGGCTGATTTCTGAACTCATCCATGAACTGCTTTAGGGTTTCAGAGATGGGAAGAGAAACAAGCTGGGTATTGAAGAGGGATAACTTTATTTTATGGTGTCTGTTGCCAAGTGTGCCCTTCAACCTAGGAGTAAATAACCAGTTCCAAGCAATTAATCGGTTTAACGAACTGATTTAGTAGTTTTAATCACACTGATCTTCTAATAGAGGACTCAATCCTCGCTGTGCCGCTACCATTAAATATTTAATTTAGTGGTGAACGCTGGCTATAGTAAGTGAAGGTAGCTGTCAGCGGGGTGCGGAAACCCATCCCCGCTCCTGAAACCTCGCCGGTGAGGAAGAATAAAGAAAAATAAGTTAAAAACAATAACGAAAAGTAAAGGAAAATGAAAGGAAATAGAGGAAAACCCAAGCGCGGGGCTCTCTCCGCCGGTTCCCCTCAGGCGCTGCCGCTCCTCCCGCGCGCCCCTCGCGCGGCCACGCCCCCTGCGGGCGGCCCCGCGCATGCGCAGCGCGGGCGGGGCGGGGCGGCCGCGCTGCCGCGGTCACGGCCCGGCGGGTGCGCGGGGCCGGGGCCGGAGTGAGGAGTCGGCTCCTCAAAACCCCGCTCCCGGAGCCACCGCTCCTCACCCGCGGGCACGGACAGGGAGGCCGGGGACAGTCGTCCCTCCTCCCGCCGCTGGCAGAGCCGTAGCCATGGACGAGCAGAGCGTGGAGGTGAGTGGCGGGCGGGTGGCGCGCGCTCCCTGAGGGCGGTGAGGGGGCAGCGGCTGCGGCTTCTCCTCCGCACCCTCCCAGTTTACCGGAGCCCCTCGGAGGGTCCCTGTACCCTGTGTGAGGGGGGGGAGAAAAGGCCTCGCGGTAGCGAACGGTACCGAACGGTGGCGGCCCGGGCGCTGGGAACAGCCTGCGGCGCTGCGGGGTTTGGCTCGGGTGGGCAGGCAGGCAGCAGGTGGGGAGCGGGTAGGAAATGAGCTGGCGGAGCGCCGCGGGTGCCAGTTCCGGAGGTGGATGGATCCAGGGATGGATGGATGGATGGAGACCTGGCGCACACGGAACACGCCTTGGCACCGGGAAGGTGCAGAAGTGGCTGTGACCTGGCAGCTCAAACACCTGCTGGGGGCTGTGTCACAGCCAGGCTGGGGAATGCTGTAAAAGACTGGCTGCGATTACCTCCTGTAAACGCATATGGTGTGTTTCAATGGGTTGCAGCTGTTAAAGAAGACATTCATGTGTGGGAGATACTGTGGTATCCGTAAATTGAAGATGTCTTGCTTTTGTGCTGATTCACAATCTCAATGCTGTGGGGGAAAAAAATAAGCCCACCTGAAGTACCTTATGAAGTTCCCTAGTTTTAACCAGAAGTATTATAACTCCTGTATGATACAGGATGTAAAACTTGATTATCAGTTAAAAATTATCAATATGGAAAGCAAACTTTGGTTTCAAAATACCTTTTTCGTTTGGGGAATGTTTTTATCACCCAAGGTTGATTAAATGGAGTGGGGGAGAGTGTAGAAATTGTGGAGCTAGTGCTAATGGTAGACCTTAAAAGAATACAAGTCTTATAAAAGTTAAAAAAATACCCAATTCAATTCAACACCTCTTGTGTATTACACATACATGCACTTACCATGATTTAGGAATAGTTTAGTGCCAGTCCACTGTCTGCAGCTACACCACCATTTCTTCTGTCAACTGCTCAATGCTGTGTGAGCACACACAGGAATATCTTGGCTACAGAAAGGCCTGCTCCAAAAGAGAGAAGACAAACAGAAAGTATTCCTTGAAGAAAGAGAATAGTGTTATAAAACGGTTGCTGGTGCAGTGTAGGAGAAGCTGAGGGGGAGAGTTGTGGTGTCCAGGTTGTATCTCCCTCAGAGTTGTGCTGTTTGGAACGGGACTGAAACCTGGCGCCGTGCCTCGAAAACAAATGCAGCCCTGATGTGTCTGAAGCATGTTTAACAATAGTGCTAATCCCCCTTTGCAGAGCATTGCCGAGGTGTTCCGATGTTTTATTTGTATGGAGAAGCTGCGGGATGCCCGCCTGTGCCCTCACTGCTCCAAGCTCTGCTGTTTCAGCTGCATCCGGGTGAGTTTGCTTGGTTCAGTCTATTCTTTCAAAGGTTTGAGCTGAAAACTGGCTGAGCTTATGAAAACATTCTTTTCCCAGAGATGCAAGGATTCCTTTTTTTTTTCCCCTCGTTTCGTTTCCCTTTCAAAACCTTTTATAACAGCCCTGAGGAAGAAGTAGGCAGGCTGTGCATTGCCTTCAGTGGTGCTAATTATAGGCACCATCTGGAATAATTGCTTTAAGGAAGAGACACATAATGATCCCTTCTTCAGCACCTCCTGAGAGCTGGAAGACAAAAGTTGGGACACAAATCAGATGCTGACTTTGCATCGGGGAAGGTCACAGCATCACCACCTGAATCCTGGAGGTGTTTTATAATGCTTGTCAGGCTGGTGTGGCGTGATCAGGTGGGGCTAAATCTTTCTCAGGGGAGTCTGAGGCAGCACCGGAATCCTCATTCCTTTGTTAAGGCCGTGGTTCCCAGCGTATCACACTCCAGTTCCAAATCCAGATGCTGTTTTGTGTTGCTGAAGCAGCAAAAGGTTCAGCTGAGGTTTCCAGACCTCCAGTAGTATTTCCAGAAATTGGAACAGACATTCATCCTTCGCTCTGGAAGCTCTGACAAGAGCTGTAGGTGAAGGATTCGTGCTGCATATTAAGGATTTTAGATGACATATTGTAGCTGGGTGGTGAGAGATTATTCATGAGACTCTTAAAATGTAGTAGAGAGCTGACAAATATAAACCCATCAACTGCTGAGCTTTTACACTTGGGAGTTGTAGTGGGCAGGTGAGGTTCTTTGCTCAGCTGTTTGTCCCTGGAGCTTTCTGGAAGAGAAACATTCACAGGCTCCTTGTGGATTTGATCACTGAACTTCAGGTATTTAATTTGTCTATAAATAACCCAAGAGGAAGCAATAAATTACCTCGAAGACTAATTAGACTCTGAAAAAGATTCTTGTGGTGTCTTTTTCTTTCCTTTATTGAAACATGATCTTTAGTCCAAGACTCTGGGAATCTGCCAGGTGGGTGGTTTCTAATGCAATATTTGGTACCTCAAAATTCTCTATATAATTTTAACTGAGGCATCTCTGACATCCAAAGACAAATGCCTGCTTCTTACTAAGACACAAATAGCAGCTTCTTCTGTGACTAAGTGGTTGAACAGTTAAACTGAAAATTTGTTAAAAAAGGAAAGAAATAGGAAAGCTGTAATAAAAGTAAGTAACTCCTAATTAATGATAGAACATATTTGCCTGCATTTCTTTCATTCCAGTCTGTTTAAAAAGCTTTTTCCTTTTTCCATCACAGCGTTGGCTGACTGAACAAAGAGCTCAGTGCCCTCATTGTAGGTAAGATATTTTTAATATCAGGAATTGGATGGATTGTCCTGTTACGATCAATCTCTTTTTCAGTGCAGGTTGCACTAAATTTAAAAGCTTGATTTTTTTTTTTCATACCTGCCTGCTGTTTCTGTAAAAATTGGCCCTGGTATAATACTTCTAAAATGCATTCTGGTTTTGTGACCAGCTAAGCAGGATCTTTGTTCTTCCCACATAACACTGCTGTGCACGTAGCTGGTGTAACAGGAGTAACTGGAGGGAATTCCTCTTTATATTCTTCTTTCAAAAGTCAGAGCACAGGAGCTTCAGTGTGAAAGTGTCCATTTTTCATGCCTGTAATTTGTGTGATGTGCCTGTGCAGCCATTCTGTGCATCCTTGCAGGGTCCAGTTCCCACCTCTCCCCAAATGATCAAAATGACGTAATTTTTTTTTTTTCTCTTGGAATAACTATTCCAATTTCTGCTCTTTTTTACATGTGACTCTTCTGGTAATGTAGAATGGAACTGAACTTCACTTCAGTGCTTCTCCTTTAGCTCCTGGAGCCAAATTCCTGCTCTAACTGTGCCATCCTTCTTGCAGAGCCCCCCTGCAGCTCCGAGAACTCGTCAACTGTCGTTGGGCAGAGGAGGTCACACAGCAGCTGGACACACTTCAGCTCTGCAGCCTCACAAAGCATGAAGAGAATGAAAAGGACAAGTAAATGGAGTGTTCTTTGCATCAAGTGTTTTGTGGTTTGGATTATAGGAGCTAATTTTAGTAATGTGCTCTCTGTATCTGTGAAGTGCTTCTGGAGAGAATACTAAAAGCAACATTTGTCTTACAAAAGGTTTTTGTTGACTACAGCTGTTCATCCTGCAAAAGATGTTTAATGCTTTACTTGCAGGACTGTGTAGCAAAACAAGTGAAAATGTTAAACAGAGTTTATAGAAAATTCATAGCTATTTTCTGTAAGTGATATGTGTACTTCTTGGTTTAAGGTGTGAAAACCATCATGAGAAGCTCAGTGTTTTCTGCTGGACCTGCAAGAAGTGTATCTGCCACCAGTGTGCACTTTGGGGAGGAATGGTAAGGGGGGATTTGCTGGCATGCACACGGTGTGAGGGACTTCAAACTTTGTGTCTGACAGTGGTTTTGAAGAACCAGAAATGCTGTGAAACTGCTGTTGTGGCTGTTGGATTGCCATGCAAATACTGCAGTTTTAGGTGTATTTTTTATTTAATAACACCGCTTATGAAACATGATGCTTCCTGTTCATAATTAGAGAAGGAAATCAAATTTTTGCCAAAAGCAAGTCAGAATTATCTTCCTTGTTTTGCCTTCTTGATGTTTTGGGCAAATTCTGTTTTGTGGGCAAAGGAAGAAGTCTTGCTCAAAAAATACAGATAACACTTGTTATTTAATTGTCCTGGCCTCTAATCTCCAAAGCTGTAGCACAACTCCTCAGTGTTTATCCATCCAGTTGGGTGTTTCAAGGAGAAACAGCTGTTGCTGTTTGGAATGTAAGTGGTTAACAGTGTGCTGCCTTTGTTTGGGAAGGGTGTTTTAATAATAATCATAAAAATAAACCTATCAATATTTGATTTGTAAAAGGATTGGACAGTGAATGAAGCAGTTTATTTTTGGAAGACTCTTGAGACTCCAAATAACTCCTGACAGGAAGCTTTGATGGAATGAGAGCCAAATTCATGACTTCTTACAAAGGGAAGTGAAAGACTGACTTCCTACATACAATCTGCTTTGGAACCTTTCCAGAATGAGTGATATGCTTGTAGGCTTTCTTCCCTTCTCTTTCAGGAATTTAATAGGAGTGGAAAAAAGTGGAAAAGAGATGCTCTATTATTCACCACCACCTCCTCCTCCTCCTCCCCTTTTTCTCTTTGAACAGCATGGAGGACATACTTTTAAACCACTGGCAGAAATCTACGAGCAGCATGTCACAAAAGTGAATGAAGAAGTGGCAAAACTCAGGAGAAGACTCATGGAATTGATCAGTTTGGTGCAGGAAGTGGTGAGAAAGTTTTCCTGTAGTATTCTAGTGGCAGAGGATAACTGTAAAGTGGGAAGTGGAAGTAGTACCTGTTAGAAGGTGATGAGATTATCCCATAGAGACCTTTCTGTTTTTTCATGTGACTCTTTTTATACAACGTGGAAAGATCAAAATATTCTCAGCTCTGGTTTAGAATTAGGTAACAGAAAGTGCTCTAGGTAACTTAGAGTGCTTTCTGTTATGCTAAATATGCACAAAAATACTTTTTTCTAGCAGCTTATTTTCCTTTTTCTAGGATAATAAACTGTAAATGCATTTGAGCCTGTAGGATGAGCAGCTCACCAGTTGGAGATTTGTTTATGCACCTCCTTTTTCTTCCCTGTGGGGTAAACATGTCAAAAATCCAAATATTGACATGTTCGGCTTGTGTAGTTTCAGTGGGAATTCCAGCAATTTGATGCAGTTTGTTTCCCAGGAAGGATTATTTTGTTCTCTGTTACATTTATGGTGTGTAGTCTTTGTGCAGATAAAATCAGGAAGTTTTGGAGCGAGTTTCTGTATGAGTTTTGCCCGTTGTTTAGGTGGTTGCTTGCCGCATGCACTGATAATTTTGCTCTTCTCAAGCTCGGATGTGACTTCATAAACACAAGTGTGGTGATAACATGCTGAGAGTTTGTGACCTTCCCCTGCCAAGGAGAAGGGTGCTGGTTTTATCCACTATCGTTACCACGAAACTTTTCTGTTTTTATCACATTGTTCTCATTACCACAAACATAACTTTTCTGCGCTGCTCAAGTTGCAGAAGAGAAACTGGCAGCTGCATTTACAGGTCTGATACTAAAGAATCCCCACGTGACAAATCCCTGTGTGATCAGACAATGTTGCTCAGCTTCCCAGTTAACCTTTGGGCACTCTTGAGGGATCCAGTGAAATCCTGGCTGTTCCACGAATGCACCTCATCAAAAACAGCACTCCTGTTTTCCCTCTTTGGGGATTTAGGCACACTTAAGCATTTCTGGGATCTGAGAGAGTGGAGCCAAGGTGTGACTGAGTGGGAAGTGCAGCTGTGTGAAGGTTTTTGTCCCTGTTTCTCTGCCCCATGCAGGAGAGGAACGTGGAGGCTGTGCGCAGCGCCAAGGACGAGCGCGTGCGGGAGATCCGCAACGCCGTGGAGATGATGATCGCCCGCCTGGACACCCAGCTCAAGAACAAGCTCATCACTCTGATGGGTGGGTGGTGGCCTCTGTGAGGAGGAGGAGAAATTTATTAACAATGTGTAAATCCAGTGAGAAACGTTGTTTCCCTGGGAGCCTGACTCCTTCCAGGCTGTGGTGTTGAGCAAGTTCACTGCTGGCAGAAAACTTCCACCTGCAGCCAAGCTTTTGGTTAATGGTGTAGTTAATGTGATAAGTTCTAAATTTGACATAACCTGACTATATTCTGTTTAAAAACTCCTATGTAATAACTCCTATATAAAACATCCCCATCTAGCTGGAAGTTATTTGGCACCTTTCAACTAAAGTGTGTTTACTTCATCATTTATGTTGGTGCATCTTTCTAATTTGAAAACTTTGAAAATGCATCTCTGTAATAGAGACTCCTTTTAGTGTAATTTTAATATGAGAGGGGCTTGTCTGGATAAGAGTCAAACCACCTTTTCTTTCTGTCCAAAAAAGCACCCAAAAGCAACAAACCTGCCATTTCTGGGACACAGTGTTTCGTTACTTAACATCAAATGACTTCTTCAGTACAGCTCTAATTAAAAATGTAGACTTGCTTTCCAAATGCTTTCTCAATCAACCTTGGTACTTCTAGAAATCCTTTACCTTAGTATGTTCTGGGGTAGTTTCCAAGTGGAAACAAAAAAAAAGAAGAGTACACTTTAAGAAACAGTGAGTATGTGTTTTGGGGGTTTTTGAACATCTTTTCTTTAAACAGGTCAAAAGACATCACTTACTCAAGAAACTGAACTTCTGGAAACCCTGCTTCAAGAAGTAGAACATCAGGTAATTATGAAAAGAGATTAAATGTTGTGTAGCTAGGCCAACTGAGGAGAGATCTTTCTTACTTATTTTTTTATTTTAAAAATATTAATTGATGGATATTTCTGGAGGATATAGTTTCATTGAAGTGGCCTTAGGTTGCACAATTTCTTCTTAAAAATAAGTGTGTCTTCTAGAAATACTCAAAGGTGTTGTGTTGCTTGAAAAATTACTACAGGGATTAATGACAATATCATACAAAATTACCCAGTTCTGTGCAAGTTAGTTTAATCTAAGTGAAATAAATAGTGGCTGTTGTAACTTCCGTTGTGGAATTCCAGAAAACAAAAGAACCCAAAACCTCCATTTTGACATTGTGTTGTGGGTCAACTTTCTGAAGCTGTGACAAACATGCTATGCAGTTGTTTAAAAACAAAAGTGGATAAAACCTCTGATTTTTCCTGAGCTGAGGATTTCTTTCCCTTCTTTTTACCCCACATAGTTACGGTCCTGCAGCAAGAGTGAGCTGATCTCCAAAAGTTCAGAGATCCTGATGATGTTCCAGCAGGTCCATCGGAAGCCCATGGCCTCATTTGTCACCACTCCTGTCCCCCCAGACTTCACAAGGTGAATGTTGCATTTCTGTTCTGTTCAGTGTTTAAAAACATGTTTAAAGTACATGAGAGGAGAGTTTTCCTCTTAACTTACTCCTTGTAGTAACCTGTGCTGCAAGTAGGCTTTTCTGTCCCAGCAGAGCTTATTTTGTGTCTGTAGTCTCTGCTGGGGGGTCAGGGCAGTGGGTTCCAGCTCACAATTTTTTTTTCTCTTTTACACATAGTTTACTGGTTTGTCCTTTTTTCCTCTTATTATTGGGTCATTCAGTATATAATTGCCAGGCTCTCATGAGATGCCTCTGCAGGTCACCTTAATTCAGAATATGCAGCCAAAATCACTTCATAGCACAATTCTTCATCAGGAGAATGCTGCTGGTGCTGGATTCTGAAGGAGCCTGTGCTGAAAAAATGTCTCCAAAAAATGGAAAGTCAGAGAAGTCAAGACAGCAAAAATTGGTTTGACTGTGTCTTGGTTTAAATCTGGATGTTTGTTTTCCAATGGCACCAAGGTATCTCCTCCTATGGAGGCTTATGAATGGAATTACAGTGCAATAACCCAGTGTAGTCTTGGTGAATTTCAGTGGCTCTGGTGACCTAAATCACCTAAAATTCTTCTACAGATTGCAAAAGTTGGGATTTTTAATGCCATGTTATTCAGATGTAATGTATTTATTTTTTTCCCCCCACAGTGAATTGGTTCCAGCCTATGACTCAACTACATTTGTCTTGGAAAACTTCAGGTGAGAATGTATCTTAAATTACTGTAAATATTAGCAGCATCCTTCTGTACATGAGAAGTGTTATTTAAAACACAGAACAACCTCTACAGAAAACTGAGAGATGTGGACTAAACGATGGGAATTCCATTGAAAATCTCTTGTTTACTGGGTGAACAATTCTTTTCCACGATAAAGACAATTCTCTGTGCAGCTCATGGTTCCATGAGGGTTTTGCTTTGTCCCAGTACCAAATATTTGTCCTCCTCTCTCACCAGTACCTTGCGGCAGCGAGCGGATCCTGTGTACAGCCCTCCCCTGCAGGTGTCAGGACTGTGCTGGAGATTAAAAGTTTACCCGGTGAGTTCTGTCTTCAGCTGGAGTTGTTATCCCATCCCAACTCATTCCCAGGCTTTCCAGGAAGGAATCAGCAGTTTGTCTCATGCTGTATATGAAAAGTTGTAGGAAAAAAACATTGTAATGAGTTGATCACCAACTGTTAGAGAATTCCCTCTCTGCCTCCAGATCTCCAGTGAGAACATGCTTGGTATAGTTTGGTTAATTTAAAAGCAATTAAAGATGCTTACTAACATGGCAGAGGAATTTTGATGGATATTTTAATGTCTCAGGGATTTTTGCAGGTGCTCCTTACAGAAATGCGGTATGGAGTAACTTAGTCTGTATTTGACTAATACTTACCGGGGAAGATGGGAAGAGCATTTGTTGTTGACTCTACATTCAGCTCTCAAACCGGACATTAAAATCTGTATTTTGCTATGTCCCTTCAGTGGGCTGAATATTCCAGTTTCTGAAACTTTGTCCAGGTTGGAATGTTGATCCCCAAGCTGGGATCTTTGCACGTTCCCTGCTCTGGTCAGTGCTGCTCCTGCAGCTGTGTGGAGAAGGTGGAGTTTGGTGGTGGAGCACCAGCTCTGTCTTAGTGATTTTTGTGGCATCCTTGGAGAATTGGCTCCATCAGTTAAGCCCATGGATGCCCAGAATTGTATTATTGCAGTGCAGAGGTGGAACTGTGTGGAAGTTTCCAGAGTATGTAAATTCAGGGTTAGCTACCTGAGCTGTGCTGTCAGAAGGCATTAAAATTTATTTTTTCAATGGTAAGTTGAAATGTTTCTTCAAGCTGGAGGATTCAAGTTGAGCCATTCTTCATCCTTGATTCAGGTGAGTGTCATGGAGGTTTTGCTGAATTTTTTCTTGACCTCTGATCACTCTAATATTGTTTCTCAGTTAACTGCCCTAACTTTTCATGTTGCATGGGATTTTTTTTCTGAATAAATTGCTCTTTTCTCAAAAATTAAGTAGCTTTGAAATGTGACAGTATGTAAAATATTTCAGAACTAATGTTTAACCTAAAATCATGTTCTCCTGATACATTGTTTGTCTATTCAGACTGCCACTTAATCAAATACTTAAAGTGTTAATAGAGTAATTAAAGCTTTGTCTTGAGATTTATGTCTGAGATATCAATACTACACTCTGAATGTGCTTCTTGTTGATTCATGTTACAGTAGGAGGTCACTGAAGGCTAACAATCACAACTGTAACATCCAAAGCAGATTCCTGCTGCAAATCCAGTGTTGATAGAAGCTGTTTTCTAAACTTTTCTAAGTCTTCTGTATCAAATAGTTTTGGTTTTTTAAAGTTGTTTTCTGTTTTTTCCTTGCTATTTTTAATCAATTTCTCAATTTTATTTCAAGGATGGAAATGGAGTAGTTCGGGGTTACTACCTGTCAGTGTTCCTGGAGCTGTCTGCTGGATTGCCAGAGACATCCAAGTAAGCAAAGCTGCAGTAGGAACAAATGTTGGGAGTTTTCTGTCAGAAAATGCAAAATCCTTTGAAAAAGAATGGTGAGACTTCTGTTGTCTGTTGAGCTTTGAATCAGGCACAGAGATAATATTTTCAAGTTGTTACTCAGTGGCTTTTTTGAGATAAAAAGAAGCTGATAAAACAACTGAGAAGAGTATCTGTGTGGTAGTTCAGCCCTGGAGTTCACTCTACTCCCTATTCTTTCTCCCTTTTATTTTTCACTGTTCATTTAAGTGTTCAGTTAGATTTTAAGCCTGACTCACCCATTCAGCTGGGCAGGGAAGTGCAGCTCTTAAACCACTCAGCAATTCTGCCATCTTTTCCTCCTAATCCCTGTCACTTTCCCCTGGCCAGGTACGAATACCGTGTAGAAATGGTTCACCAGTCCACCAATGATCCCACCAAAAACATCATCCGGGAATTTGCCTCTGATTTTGAAGTTGGGGAATGTTGGGGCTACAACCGCTTCTTCCGCCTGGACCTGCTGGCCAACGAGGGCTACCTGAACCGGCAGAACGACACCGTCATCCTCAGGTGGGCCTTCCTGCTCTCCTTCCTTCCCAAGGACCATCACAGACCTGCTGCTGAAACAGGGAACCATTAACCAGTCGAATTTAAAACATTGGTGAAGTGTTTTGATATAAATGGCTTTCGCTCTCAGCAGCTTTAAAGAAGGAAATGTGCCAAAGGGAGTTGTGGAATACTTGAAGCGTATCTTTCTTTGACGAGTGGCTGCTCCTGGAATTAAGAAGGGTTAGAGAGCTGTAGCTAGCAGAATTAAAGAAAAAAGGTGCTTTTTCCCCCTCTTTAGAAACAGTTGTAGTGAGCATTGGTGAACTTTGGGAATACAAGTCTGTGAGTCCCTCCTGCAGAACTCACTGTGGCCAGTCAGGGTGTTCAGGACACCGAGTCCACAGGGACCTATTGTCTGTTTATTTCACCACTAGATTTCAGGTTTTAAGGTTTTTCTGCAGGGCTTTTTGGATGGAGGGAGGGACATTTAAAAACAAACCTTAAACCAAACAAACTCCCTTAAAAAAACTCTTTTCAACCATTCCTTTGAAGGTTCCAAGTGCGCTCACCAACCTTCTTCCAGAAGTGCCGGGATCAGCACTGGTACATTGCTCAACTGGAAGCAGCTCAGACAAGTTACATTCAGCAAATAAATAACCTGAAAGAAGTAAGTAGGATGTTTGTGAATGTAAAATCACCTGTTGGAGTGATTTTACAAGTCAACAAAAGAGCTTGATTTGATGCTGCTGCTCCATTGTTGTCTTCTGTTATTTTTGTGATCTTTTAGAGGCTCGCGATTGAACTGTCCCGGACTCAGAAATCCCGAGGAGTTTCCCCTCCAGACACTCATCTCAGTCCCCAGAATGATGAGGGCTCAGAGACAAGAGCAAAAAAACCTGGACAAAGCATTGAAGCACTGCTTGAGAATTTCTCTGCTCCAGGATTAGCAAGGGAGAACAAGGAAGAGGAGGAAGAGAAGACACAGCAGGAAGACTTTAATGTAGGAATTCTCTGTTTCTGCCTCTGTTTATGTGGAACGTTCTTTGATAAGGCAGCAATAGAAACAGGGAATTGTAAATCCCTGTGCAAACTTGTGAATTGCAAATGAGGTTTATTATCCTTGCTATGGAAGTAGGGGATGACACACTTGAGAGCTGAGTGAGAGGTGACTCCAGAGAGATGTTCCAGAACTGAGCTAAAAGATCCCACCACAAAAAGTCTCTAAGTTGCAGCTGAAAAATCTGACTTGTGTTTGTTCCCAGCCTTTAATGTGCTGTGTGATAGTGACACTGGGGACAGAGTGTCTGTTCATAGCTTTTGGGAATGCATCAAGGTGGTACTGAATGTTTCTATATCAAAAACCTCCTGTTCTTCCTGCAGCACGAGCTCTCAGATGGTGACCTGGATATAGATCTTGCTGGAGAAGATGAGGTGAACCACCTTGATGGCAGCAGCTCTTCAGCAAGTTCAACAGCAACCAGTAACACTGAAGAAAATGATATTGATGAAGAAACTATGTAAGTAACTAAAAATGCCTTTCAGATCATCCAGTACCCAGAATCCTAATTCCAGTGGAAACTGAGTAGTTTGCTGGGGTGTGTGGGATTCCAGTGTGATTTGAGAGGTGGTTCCTATACTGGGAACAACATGAACTCACAGAGTTAGTGCTGAACATTGAATTTTTGGTCAGCTAATTAGTGTCGTTCTGATCTCTTTATTTATGTTGGTGCTGCATTCTGTCTTTGACAAGTGATAATCTGTGAAGCTTCTTTCCCAAAACACTATTAAAGAATCTGTCTCAGCACTGTAACAGAGTAGAGGTCTGGTACTGGGAAGTGTTGTAGTAGTAGGAGAGTGATGATGAGGACAGGTGCTTAAATTAGGAAATTCAACACTGAGCAGAGCTGATGTCAAATCCTGGAATCTTAATTAAAACGTGACCATGTGCTGCTACACTTACAAACATAGGAGTTTGCAGCATCACATTTTGCAGTCTAGGTACATGTGGCACTTTTGGCCTCTTGGTTAAGGAGACAGTCATGTAATTACTGCACTTCCTTTGTTCAGTTTGGGTAGCTTGGAAGGCAGGAAATACAATTTACAGCACTTTAGTTGTTTTTGGAGGTTTGTGCCACAACATTTACCAAGAGCTGAGGAAAGCTAACAGCTGTATTTTCCTTTTCCCACCCTGATCATCCCTGAAGGTCTGGAGAGAATGATGTGGAATACAGCAGCACTATGGAGCTGGAAGATGGAGATCTCATGGAGGATGCAGCAGCTGCTGCTACTCCTGGAGCATCAGGTATGAAAAATGACTCCAGAATTCCCATAAAAGCCAAACGCTGCTGGATTCCTTCCCCTGCTCCCCTTGGAAGCAAGGCCAAGCTGTGTGTTCTGCAGGCAGTTCTATTTTGGGAACTGCTGCATCATGTGGTTTGTACTGATTATTGCAGTGTAGCAGAAACACTTCATTGGTTCAATTAAAAAAACAAAGGGGGGGAACCGTCTGAATGTGCTGGTTTAAAAATGATGTCAAAATTTACAGGGTGGTTTTGTGCCTCTCTGAAATTCCTTGTGTTCCAATCAATAGGAGACTGACATGGAGTTTTTACTGATGTCAATGTGACCTCTGAGTGGGTGACACATTCACTTGGGGTTTAGTGCACTGCAAAACCCAAAGAATGTGGAGGGAATGAAGTAAAGAAAGCTCACAAGACATTTTAAATGCCACACGATAAAGTGTTGCAGCCTGGAGATGATCACAGCCCAAATTAGCCACAAGATGCTGAAAGAAATGTGTGTCTATATGGAATATAGAGAGATATTATGGGACCTAAGTCTATTTATTTAGGACAAAGATACCAGAAGTGGTATTTGTGCTGCTGTACAAGTCTGTTGATGCTTGAAAGACAAAATTCCCTGTTTCAAAGTTCTGGAGTTCAGGGAGGAGAGATGTTTTTCTCCTCATTCCTTTAGAGTAACTCTAATCTTTGTATTGATTTGTTAACAAATCTCTTCATTAAGAGCTTTTTATAAAAGGTATGAAGTGAAGCACTTCCTCCTTTCCAGTTGTTTTTATCTGACTCTTTAATTCGAAGCACATCTGATTGCTTTCAGCATCCAGAAATCCACGAAATACCGATGTCTCCTTAAGTTTCATGGGATGAGTTCATTCCTCATCTCTTTGCATAACTCTCTTNCTTAAGTTTCATGGGATGAGTTCATTCCTCATCTCTGTGTATAACTCTGTTTTTCCCAGGGAACAAAGCAATATCCCTGTGTCCCACACCTCCCACCTTTGTGTCTGTCCTGCTCAGGTACCAGCCACAGCTACAGCAGTGCCAGTGGGAGACCCTCGCGGCGGGGAGCCAGCGCCCTGGGCTCCACAGCCAGCAGCAGTTTGCTGGATATAGATCCCCTCATTTTAATCCACTTGTTGGACCTGAAAGACAGAAATGGCATGGAAAACCTCTGGGGCCTTCAGCCACGTCCTCCTGCCTCTCTTCTGCAGAACAGAGGTAACTACACCACGTGTCTGATGGTTTCATTCAGCTGGAAATGCAGGGGGACGACTGAAAAGCCCCTTTTCTGGAAGGGGTTGGCACTGGAAGCCAACACAACACACAATTCTGTGCTGAGACAGCAGCTCCACCTCTCCCTGCACACACCTGGATTGGCTGGGAGGACTTGGAGCACAGTGCAAACCAAAAAAAAAAATCCTGGAATTTAGAGGCCATTAGAGCTAGAAAAATGTGAGTGGTTGTAAGGGCTGGAAAAAGGAAAAAAAATCAAAATGTCAGGAGCCAAAAATAGTGATGGTATTTAAATAATTGAGCAGTATTTGTGGTTCAGTTGGGACCCTTGACCTGAAAATACCAATTAACTGCATGTGCAGCAGCAGCAGAGCTGACAGCCCTGGCACCCCTGGCTCTTGCTGGAGGTTGCTTGTTCTTCTGGTGGTGAGGAATTAAATTTATTATTGAGATTGGATTGAATTTTGTCATGATTGACACTTATTTGAGCTGCTGGCCCACAACCATTTGGTGACTTTCTAGAACAGAAAGAGAAATGTCCCTTTGCTACAAGTGATGCTTGGGTTTGCTGTCACAATGCCACTGGTGGCACTGAATTTAAAAGCTGGCTCATTCTTTGTTCCTTTGTCATTAACTTTTTAAATGGAGTTACATAAACAGCCATGAATTTTCAGTGAATGTAATCCATATTTCCAGAAATGGAAGTCACTTCTAGAAGTAAAAAAAAAAAAAATGGGAACAGCACATGAACTGTGAGTCCCAGTTGTGTTTTGCTTTTGGAAAAAGCCCTGGACAAAAGGAGCTCAGGAGAGGGCACTGCACTTTGTGCTGTGCCACTCAAGCAGGGTGAAGCTCTCCTGTTGTGAATCTTCAGCTACTGAACACACAGCCAAAATCACCTGTTTTGTGGAGCTTCCCCTGGGATTTGACTGTTCCCAGTCAAACTGAACTTGGTCAGTAAAGACAAAGCTGCTGTTCCATTTGGAGTTTGCCAGACCTCACCTCCTTAGGTGAAGGTTTCTAAGAGCCACTTGACTTTACAGTTTGGAACAACTGAATTTGCAGAGAAACACAGAATTTATAACACTTCAGATAGATCCAGGTTGATCTAATTCCAGCTGGGCAACACAGAGGCTTTTTCAGGTACTGGCTGTTCAACTTGATCTTCTGCTGTGAGGTACTTAAGGGAATTCCTTCCCTACCTGCAGATTTCTTTGGGTTCTCTGTGTTATGAGATATTGGTGGTCTGAGAACCTTCTACACACAGTCAACAAGTTTTATAAAAACGAATTTGACATGAACTGGCAGCCTGGCTGGCAAGGTGGCAGCTCAGGTGTCACCAGAATTCCTGCAGCAGCACTGGGAGCCTGGCTTCTCCCAGTGAGCACGACTGGGAACCTTCTTCCATGACTGGGGACAAAACCCTGCTGTCCCAGCAGCTTGACAGTGCCTGCAGCCTCAGTGTGGTGCTGTGCCAGGACAGAATGTGTGTCCCTCACTTTTACAGCAGGACAAAAGGGACAATTCTTAGCCATCCATGTTTATTTGAGAATGGTTTTCTTTACCTGCTGTGTTCTCTGCCTTTTCCTTTGGCAAAGCCTCATCCTATTCCCTGAAGGATCGAGACCAGCGGAGGCACCAGGCCATGTGGAGGGTGCCCCCAGACCTGAAGATGCTGAAAAGGCTCAAAACCCAGATGGCAGAAGTTCGGAGCAAAATGTCTGATGTGAAGAACCAGCTGTCTGAAGTGAGGAGCAGCAATGCTGGCTCAGGGGAGGCTCAGCCCAGCTTCTTCTCCATCGAGCAGGGGGCCCTGGCTGCCTGTGGCACTGACAGCTGCAGCAAACTGCAGGAAATAGGGATGGAACTGCTGACCAAGTCTTCAGTCACCAGTTGTTACATAAGGAATTGTAAGTGCATGGAGAAGGGGGGATTTCATCACCCTTACAGGTGTTCATGTCCCCAGGCAGTTCCTCATACTGGGGTTCAGCTGGAAGGTCAGAAATGTAAACCTGCCCTGCCCTTGCATTGCTGAAACTGATTTCAGCCCTTCTCTGTAAAACACAAAAGCTTTACCCCACAGGCACTGCCAAACCTGATGCAATGACAATGTTCTGAGGTTTAACCCAGTGTCAGACTGCTCTGAGCTGGGCACTCCCTTGATTGCTCTGCACCAGGCCCATCTGGGAGCTCGAGGCTGTTGCAGGGAACAAATTAAAACAGTCCAGACTTGCTGAAACATAAAGTGCAAGTAAGCCAGGATTTGAGTTTGTCTATCATTTATACTCTGGTTCTGGCTGAAGGAATGTGGGTGAAGCTTTCTGAGGGATTTCAGTGAAAGGAATTGCATGACTTGTGCAGCCCAGGCCTCTGACAGAGAGGTGTGGAAGGATTTTGTGCAGCACTGGGACTTAATGAACAATGAGAATAATGTGAAGCTTCACTTACAACAAGCATAAGGCCAGGCTACAGCAGTGCTTTGGCTGAACAGTTGTCACTTTTACACTTTTTTGCAGCTGCCAGTAAGAAAAGTGCCTCAGCCAAGCCCCTTCGCTCGGGAGCGGCCGGGAGCCTGTCCCTGAGGAGAGCCATGGACACCAGGGATGGCAACGTGCACCTGAAGGGGGACAGCCACTCTGCTGAGGGTACCTGGGGCACTGGCACCTGTGGGGGCATGGAATTGGCATCTCTTGTACAAAAGCTTTTCAATGAGTCTCTTATTTGGCAACTGGAGTTTCCCTTAAATTTGCCCGGATCCTTTCTGCCACCCAGTGAGTGTTACTGGACCTCTGATAGCTGAGCTGGGAGGCAGCACCTCAAATTCACTGACTAGAACATAAATATGTGTGTCGTGTTCTGGTCTCTCAGCAAGTACCTCAGGAGTGAACTTGACACTGAAAATCCAGGATTAAACAGCACAGAGCCAGGTTTAAATTGTGATTTGGCTTAGAGGGAACTCAAGGAAACTCCAGTTAAGAATTTTCTGGTAGTTCTGCTCCTGAGTTGCACAATGCCCTTCCTTTAGTGCAAGCACAAGGAAACCCCTGACACAGAAATGGGGATTTTACTCCTCTCCAGCATTCAGAGAAGGAGGGGAGGATCACAGGGAGCTCATTTGTGCTGTCTCTGCTCAGGAGGCCTGGGGAGCTCCAAGCTGAGTGCTCGGCCCCACGCTCGGGCCCTGGCCGGCCCTGGGGCCGCCGAGGCGCTGCCAAAGCAGGAGGAGAGACCCTGTGAGGGGTCAGACTCTGAGGTGGGGGCTTCTGCCTTGAATGGCTTGGCTGCTGTAGAGAAGAACAGAAAAGTTGGTGCTCTGGGGTAAGAGTTTCTTCATTTTTCCTCGTATCTCCTCCCCTGCCTTCCCTTGATCTGCAAAAATCCCACAATCTCCTAAAACCAGGTGCTTGTAGCATGAAAGAGAAATTACTTTGAAGTTTACTTGGTTGCTGCTGTTCCCTCTGGACAGCAGTTTTTGGGTTTATAACTAGGTTACAAGTTGTCTCTTTTTTTCTTTTCCTTTTTTCATTTTTCTCTTATTTTGATCAGCTCTGGCTGGAGTCTGACACTTGACATTGAAAGGCAGCCCAGGTCTGCTTTCCCACTGTTCCATGCAAAATACCTTCTAACTGAAATTTAATCACTTTTGATTTCCTCATTTAAGATGATGTTTTTCACTCTGACTCAATTTTTCAGCCATTTCATGATAATTCTCTGTTGGCCACCTAAGCAAAGAGCAATGGAGTTTTCAGGTTATTTTTTCTAAATAAGTGGAGTCACCTTTTTTGGAAAATACTCAAACTTTTCAAGGTTTTTTGATTGATTTAGAAGTATTAAAATGTTACAGCTGGAAGTTTAAGTGGATGTGCAGAAGACTTAAGGAGTAAAACTCAATGTGGCACTAAGAGGCTTTGTTTGCACAATTGAATTAAGGCTGAATTTCTAACGTGGGGTTTTGTGTTTCTCCTGAATTCTTTCCCAAGCTCGAACTCCAAGGGATGTCGGACGGAAGGAGCCCAGTCTGGCCTGGAGAGCAGCTCTGAGCCCGGGGAGCTGCAGGGGATGGGCTCTGAAGGTGCCTCTGCAGGACCTGAGGAAGGTAAATTGCATTTTGTGGGGGGCAGGTGCAGCGTGGCCGCGCTCCGGGCGCTGCTGCTCCGCCTCTGGAGCGGGGAAGGACGAGAGAAAAGCACCCCCAAAAGCTGCTTCCACGGCTGCTGAACGTTGCTGGAAGGTGGCAGCTGGAGAATAAATCTGAGTGAGGACAGAAGATCTCTGTGTGGCTGCTGTCCGGGCAGGATCGGGGCTGGCACGCGGGGCCGTCGCTCTCTGGACAAGCAGCTGCTTTTTGTACCTTGAGACAGCTCCAAGTCTTTGCTTTGCTGCTCAGTGGAGTGGCCTTGAGAAAGAATTTCATATCTCATTCAAGCAGTAGCCAGTGACCTTGGCTGGTAATTCTGCTGCCTTCAGGGACAGCCCCCCGTGGTAACTTTCTCCACAGCCACACCAGAGCTTCTCCAGCTCTTCATTCCTGCTGGGTGTTGTGGTGCATAATCCAGTTTCCTTAGAGACTTGAAGGAAAGTTTTCCCCCTCCCTTCCTGCGTCCTTTCCATGCTGGAAAAAAAATAGCACTGCTTTTTTTTTTCTCTTCTGAAAGTCCACATAGAGTTTTTCTTATCTTGCTAAAACTCTCCTGCCTTCCACCCCTGCACTCATTTGAATTTCAATGACGGGATTGTAGCGCAAAGCCTAAATTAAGGTGCCAGCATCCATCTCGAGCTGCAGTGTGCAATATTGTGTGGGAGTTGGCATTTACAGAAGGTCTCTCAGTGACAAATCTGAATTTCTGCTCTTAGTCACTGCAGCGTGATCGTGATGTGCTCCTGCAGCTCTGCTCTCAGAGCAGGGAGCCCAATAGGAAAACGCTTTAGAAACTGAAACACTTCATTGTTAAAAACCCCAGGAAGCAAATAGTACAATTTTTTCCCTTCAGAGGAAAAACTACAGTAGAATTGGCCCCTCGCTTTGTTTTTTCTTAGCAATGAGTATCAGCCTTTAAGAAGTAAAGCCAAGCAGACCCTGTGTTGTCCATGGAGAGTTCTGGGTGCCCAATGCACACCCAAGGTCATCACCTGGAGTCACCAACAGCTCTGGTTCTCCTTTGGAGGGGAAATCTGTTGCGTGAGCCTCAAATACACTGTTGCTACTTGAAGGCTCTGCTAGGTCCACCGGCCCCACGGGTTCTGCTGCCTTTTGGCTCCCAGAAAAGCAACTCCTATATTCTGTCCCAGTTGCAGAGTAGACTGAGCAGCTCAGCTGGTGGCACACAGGACAAATCCAGCTGTGTTCAAGGCTGGTACCCAGTGCTCTGTCAGACCCCTGAGTGTTTGGAAAGTGCTCCTTCCCTCTGTTCTCCTGACAGCAAATCCCAAGAGCTGGCAGGAACTCTTCCATGGGACTAAGTCAGACATTTCAGCTGTGCAGATCCCAGTGCCATCATTTTGCCCTGGCTGTCTCTGGTTTCTCTTGCAGCTGGGGTGTGTCAGAAGCACGTCCTTCACCTCCTGCCAGGCATGAGCAGTGACAGTGACATCGAATGTGACACGGAAAATGAGGAGCAGGAAGATGCCACCTCTCCCTCAGAGGTGTTCAACCAGGCCTTCTCTGTCCAGCCCTCCAGTGAAGGTAGAGCTGATAGAGCCTGTCTTCCCAAACATTCCCAGTCTTCCCAGAGCTCCTGGGATTCAGATCCCTTGGGGGAGCTGTGGAGGTGTTAAAGCTTCAAGTGCCAGTAAAATTTGGAGCTCTTCTCTTGGGATCCCAATTAAAACAGCTCAAAACAGGAGAGGGAAACTCTTGCTAGCCTTGAGAAGTCAGTTTAGGTGAGTCTTCTGGGAAGGGCTGGAAAACCCAGAGCTCCAGTTCCCAGTTGGAACTCCCTGTATGCCAGGATTGGCACTGTAAGTAGGCTAATTCCAGGGAGGTAACCACTGCCTTAGACATGGATTTGCATCTTAATTGGCAGGAATGTGCTTCCAGCAGTTCAGTGGAGCTTCAGAAAGTCCTCTGGTTAAGCTTTCACTTCCAGTCCAGTGGATCAAAGCTGTGAGGCCAAGGAGGTGAAGTTTTGGCCTGAGTGAAGGGAGGGGAGGGAGCATTCCCTGGCTGCTCCAGTGCTCACTGGTGAGGGTGACTGGGCTTTGCTGGTGTTGTTTTCACCCTCAGAGCACTCCTCGGTGATACCAGATGGGGATCAGGCCAGTTCTGATGATCTCAGCTTTGTCCCTGGAGATGACAGCACCAGGTAAGTGGGAAGGTTCTCCTCGGGGCTGCTCCTTCCCCGTGCTGCCCCAGGAGCTGCAGCCATGGAGCCACTGCTCATCCTGGGCCAGGATCCTGAGCTCCCTCTGCCTCTGAGGCAGTCTGGGAAGGAGGGAGGGCGGGAGGGCTGAGCTCTAAATGCTTCCAAAACTGACTGGGTTGAAGTAGCTGGCATTAAATTTTAACTCTTGAGATGGTGTTTGTTTGAAGCCTTAAAACTGCATCAGCAGGAGAGTCTTCAGTGCAAACTGACTTTGTTTGGAGCAGGTAGAGCACGGGCTGGAGGCCTGAAGACCCACGGCTGCATCCTTGGGAGAGGTGTGTGCATTCCTGGAGCTGAGCCCGAGGCTGCTGCCCGTGGCAAACGTGGTTCTTCTGCCATTGTCTTAACCCTGCCCCGGGGCACGAGGACCTTTGCAGGCCTGGCACTGAGGGGTGGCACTGCTGCTCCACAGCCTCAGCTGCTCTGAGGAGCTGTAGGGAAGGTGCTGAGCCCCATCCCGGGGGATGTGTCCTGCTGTGCCACTGGAATGTGTGACTGTCCTTTGGAATGCTGGGGTGGCTCCAGAGCTGGGGGAAAACAGCCACCACTCCAATTGTTTTCCCCAGTTGGTGACGTGGACCAACCACACCCATTGCCAAACTCTTTGTTCGTTGCATTTTGAGCTGCTGAAGTCCTTGTGAAGCTCCTCTGAGAGCTGATGCCTGGTTAGTGACAAAGCATGAGCCCTGTCAGTACCTGCCCGGTGTTGTCCTCGTGTGGCTGCCTGTGCCCTGTGTCCATGTGAATGTGCTCTACAATTCCTAGTTTAAAACTGTTTGCACTTTGTTAATAAAATGAATGTTGAAATCTGAATTTTAGGTGTCTCACGTGTGGATAAGTAAAATGGTGGGGGCTGCAATGCCTGGCTGCGCATGGAGGGACTTTTTCCTGCCATCCACCTGTCACTTTTTCCCTTAATTATTCAGTGAAAAGCACTTAAACCCCCTCTGGGATTCTATTTGTAGAAGCCAGACCAAATACTTAAATCTCCTTGATTCAAACAGGAATTGAGAAGGATGCAGTTATCCCGCAGGTTGCTTTGTTTCTCATCTGCAGAGGGCGCAGATCCTGTGCGAGTGCTGAGCCTGGAGGTGCCCTGTGAGTGTTTGGGGCTGTGCTGATTACTGCAATCAGGGAGCTCTGCCCCTTCAGCACTCGCAGCTGCTTTGCTCTCAGTGAGGGGCCCACGCTGAAGGAAACGGCTGCTGGGGCACAGGGGCTCCTCTGGAGCTTGTGAGCAGCTGCTGGAAGGGCAAGAGAGGAGCTGTTGCTTTGCTCACCTTTCATGGGCAGCTTATTCAGAGCTGCTTTGGAAAGAGCAGGGGGGGAAGGGGCTTAGGAGACACTGATCTCCTTGGGCTGTGCCATAACAGCCCCATCCCTTTTGGCCACAATGGGCCCTGAGCAAACCCATGGAAGCCAGAGCTCAGCAGGGTCACTCCAGTTCCATATCCCACAAAGGAAACCCCCTCTCACCACACTAAAGGCACAGCTGCTCGCTGCCTTTGGTAGCTCTTCAATAACCAGGCTATCTGGAGTGTGGTTTAAATTACTGTTTTATTAAGATATTGGTAAAACTTCAACAGTTTTTCCTGTATAAACAGCTTTCATAAATAAAATATGGATGACTAATACATGGTTAGAACTAAACTGGCGGGTGAACTGTAGAACAAGATTGCAAATGGAAAAGTCCCAACGCTTGTACATGATTTAGCTTGAATTTATTCACTTCATAAAGAACATGTTTCATGAACAAGGTACTACAGAAAGGTCAGCAGGAGCAGCCAGGAGCTGAGACCGTGCCTGGCTGGCCACGAGCAGCAGCACTCGGGGTGAGCTCAGCCACCTCCCCTGTTCTCATCCCGAGGTGTCTTCAGAGGGAAGGAGAGGAAAACCGGACACGACAAGGGTTGTACGAGACCCTGACAGGTGGGGGTTGTTTGTCTTTAATGCTGGCAAGGGCTGTGTCAGGGCTGGAGAGGGGCACGGACGTTCGAGTCCGAGGTCATGTTAATGCTTCCTTTTTATTGCACATGATATGAGGGTAGAAAGTTTTGTTCCTGTCGCAAGGAGGATGTGAGTTAAAGAAAGATTGCCCTAAATTACAGACATGAACAAAGCTGCAGTATCCCCTTGGATGGCTTTGTTTATGTGACTACGTGCCGAGTGAAGAAATTGTGCTAAAACAGCCCCTAATTTAGACCAATCTTTCTGATTTTGCTTTATTCCCACAGAATCTTGGGGTCGGGAGGATTTGGTGAGGAGAGAGTGGACCTGAACTGCAGCAGCCACGTCTATGCACACAACTCCTTGTGCCTCATCTGCCCACGGGACAACTGACACACAGTGCTCCAAAAACAGGCGGGGTTTGTAGGAAGATGCACCACCAGAAACGTGGTGGAAGTTAAAGTCTGCTTGGACATTGTCCTCCAGCGCCGCGGCGCCACCACGCTCAACAACTCAGCTACGGAAAGGTTTTCACTCGCAAGGACAATGGATGGCACTTCTAGGTAAAGAAAGGTTCCACACGTGCATTTCCATCCACCTCTAGTGCAGATGGAATGGGTGAAGAGCTCCCTGCTCTGGTGCTGTCCTGCTCTCTGCACCGCACACGTTGCTCAGGGTTGGAAAAGCACCGTGGCCCCGCGGCGCTCACAGTGAAGAGCTTACGAGCGAGTTTTGAGCAGCTCCAGGCAAACCAGCCCTGAGCCCCTTCCTCAAAACCACCACAACTGAAACAGAACAAAACCAAAATCATGTTGTCTCTGCTACCTCCTGGTTCTGCAACCACGGTCACCACGTCGACCGAGAGGGATGCGGGGTTGTGTGAACGCGGAAAAGGGATACTTCAGCTCTTTATTGGAAAGATTCGTTGTACAAATTTTCACCACCACTAAGATACACGATAAAAATACAAAACACAGGTCACACACTGAATCTCAGTATCAACAGTTAATAAATACAATGAGATACTTCTCTAGTAGCCTAATATTTTACACTGTCACCAGATAGACGATCAAGGTACGAGATACAGAACACTTAGATACCGTTAGAGAGGGATTATTGCTTACGTCAGCAAGCAGCAGATAAGGGCACAGGAGTTAGAACTGAAGGAACTACTTCCTATCACCAGTGGCATTAAGAGAAAACACTGCATTTCACAAGCACTGCTTTTTGTCTAGTGTGTAGAATCAAGAGCAGCATAATCAGACCAATAACCACTACTTTTAATATTATAGAACTTTAAAGGACTTACCTTACAAATGGTTCCTATCTACTCTATAAATATGCAGTTAGTGAAGAAATGAACACTTGCTCTATCTATACAATGGTTTTACCTGACCACACTGCAACTACGATGGTGGATTTCTTTTTTTCTCCTAGCAAGATAAATGGGATGAGTCGCAGAATTACCATTTATGAATCCACACCTAAAAATGCTAGATCCTTCCCAAAACAGCACACATGCAGTCCAGTGCTCTTCAACTGCTCCTGCAGACTGGGAAGAAGTTTTATCATCCGTGACGGGTTTGCATTCTAATTTACTCACATCAAGAATTGCACTTACACCACCTTTCTCTCTGGAACACGACAGTCAGCTAAAGATGGACTTTCAGTGAGTCATTATTACTGTGAATAATTTAAAACAAAGGCACCGTAGAGATGCCCCAGAGTTGCATATTTTACCATTTCATGGTTTCTCAAATTTCCTCGGTAAATCTGACTTGGAACAGAAGCTGCAGCTAAAGAGAATGCTGACAACAGCTAAGGCAGAATAAGATGGCAGATAAGAGCCAATGATCCCGTAAGATTAAAACAAAGTCTGAAAAAGATCAAAGGAATCTAAAGCCACACTCCAACTCCTGGTTGCTCACAAAGCCTTTTGCTGTTCATCAGATTGCTTTTAAAATAGTGCATCAAAGAGAGAAGCAGCAGAAATTGGCAGAATTCAAGCCTCGCCATCTCGTCGTGTTGAATAATTTTTTTGACTACTTAATATTAAAATACTTTGCAAATTCTAGCTAAACACTAATACTGCTATTGTTACTGCTAAAATGATATGAATTGTTCACTAAGTGCCTATGAAGACTTACTGTATTCATACTCCTCCCAATGCATCGCTGTAACAAAGGGTAGGAACGGGGTCTGGACTTAATGGAGCTGATGGGAATCGGCCGCTTATTTACGTCCCAATTAGCGGCTCCCCTAAGGGTGTGACCTCACCTCGGGAGCGGGGAGGGGCTGGTGGCCGCTGCTGATGCAAAGAAGGGCAGCTGAGTTCCTCCCTGGCCCTCGTGGACCCGGGGCAGCCGGAGCAGAGCCCTGCCCGGGCACTGAATTCCGCCCTCTCCGCTGAAGCCCCAGCGCAGCCCCTGCTCTGCTGCATCCTCGGCATCTCCATCCCCTTTGGATTGCTCCAAAGTTCCATCCCTACACACCCTGAACACCCCGTGGCAGCCGTGGTGCTGCATCCTTCCTGCTGCCACTGGATGTGAAATGCTGCCTTTGCCACCTGGGAATCCTCACCAGAACCACACAGCTCATCCAACAGCTCCTGATCTCCGCTGGGACGGGCACAGGGACAGAGGGTGGGACTGGACACCTCCACGGGTTGGGTTCTTTTAAGACCTGAGATGAAGTTAAGGTGGGAAGAGGTCGGCTCAAAGCATTAAGCACAATCATGCTCAACTCATTGAGAACAATTTCCTTAACTGAGAAATGAGAAAAATGCCAATATAAGCACCAGAAAGATATGAAATTCCCTACACTGCACCTCCAGCCATAGGAAATATATTTTTTTTAATGGCAAGAAAAGTTTTCTTCATACTCCGCATTTTATATTACATGAGAAAAAAGAAAGGTAAATTATGAGTCAGTACCTCGATGGGAGTCAGACCAGAGCAGCAGGAGCTTAGTGTGTCCATTCCTAAGGTACCTGGTAAACCCTGTATGGCTTTTAGTCGTCTACCTGCAAAAGTGGATGTAATTTTCTAATTCATCCTAACGCTCACCTGGAATAAACAGAAAGCAGAACACAAAAAGAAAAACAAAAACCCAAAAAAACCCCCACACCTTGACTCGATGGCAACTTCCCCTCGCTCTAAGAAAATTTGGCAGTTCTAACCCAGATCGTTCTTTGAGTATTGCTCCACAGACATTTCTCAGGCAGGTGCGACCTTCTGCGTGTTTAAGGACCGTGCCCTGGCGTTGTCTCCACGTGCAGCGGCTGCTGGGCTCTCCCTGCTGGATGTGGCTGGACACGCGTGTGTGCGGGTGGTCGGGCGGCTGCGGCATTGCTGGGGGTGGCGCCACCACCAAACTTCATTAGAGATCGAAACAACTACATTGGTTAATTCCTAGATCTATTTACACAGGGGTTGAGCTTGGCAGGGGACTGGAGTACAGTTCGGAAATGCCCACCTCTTTATTTTTTTTTTCTCGCTTTCTGATGATGCCAGTTTTATTTGGGGAATGTCTACTTTGGGAGTCTGACAGGGGAACACGAGGGGGTGGTTACATTTTACAGCATTGATGGAGGTGTGGGTCTGGTATACAATGACTTTGTCTTCGCATCAAACACTCGCTGTAAGAGCCGTGGCTGGGCAGCCTCCGCCACGGGGAGGGTCGGGCCAACGCCCTCCTGCTCCTGCGGCCCCGGGCAGGGAAGGCCAGGCCGGATCCTTCTCCCTGGGAAGGCTCGTGAGCCCAGAGCGGCGTGTGAAACTTTGGTTTGAGCCTGGCTCCTCGCCGCCTCTTCCCGCTGCAGAGCCGGAAATGAGGGAACGCAGCTCGTTTTCCCAAGGATTTGAACAGTTCATCTTCCAGCCTGAAGAAGATGGGGGATAAACCCCTGACCCTGTAGATGCCCTGCCCTGCAGCACCCGAGCTCAGAGGGGCGTCGTCCTCCCTGTGATCGCTCTGTCCGCAGCCCGAGGACGTGCTGAGCTCCGGGGACTCGCTCTTCACCGGGGACCTGCTGATCGACCCCACACTCTTTGGTATGCCAGGACTAAACGCTTGGACTGGTGGCAGACATTTGGCACTCTGAGGTGTACTAGTTTCTGTTTTTGTCAGGTCTAAATAGCCTTGATCATCCAAGGGGTTAATGCTGGACCCTATGCTTAAGCTAGTTCTGTCGGTAAAGGAGTCCACTCGTCCTTCATAGCCTAAATCTGCAGGTGCTGAGCACTGGTGCTGGGGCCACGGCCGTTTGCAGTCTCCATGGTTCTCCTTGTCTTCCCCATTGTCTTCTTGCCCACCTTGGAAAGAGTTCTCTGTCCAGTCCGACTCCTCGCTGACCGCGACCGCCGCGTTCATGTCCCTGAGAAACACCACAATGACGGTGATGTTGTCACTGGAGCCGGCATCCCGAGCAGATGCCACCAATTTATGTGCTACCATGCTGCTGTCACCATTATTCTCCTTCAGATGGTCAGCCACCACTTTGACTGCCTCATCGGGGTTGACGGTGTCGTAGAAGCCATCGCAGGCCAGAATGAGGTAGTCTTCAGAGCCGTCCAGCACCGTGGAGGCAGAGTCTGCGTCCCCACAGATGTATGGCTTGTGCTCAGCATCCCCTGTGGAAGAACAGCAGAGAAACACAACTGTGGGTTTGCAGCCACAGCTTCCAGCATCCCTTTATTAACTCAGTGTGGAGCCAATGACTCTTACCCCAAGTTAAAGCAATTATTTGGAAATTATTCCCTCAGACTGTAGGGGGAAAAATAGAGGTTATTGCTCATAGGTCTATCTTCAGGTGTATGTCAAATTTTGATGACCAGAAAATTAAAATTTTATAGTTAAAAAGCAAAGCAAGTCTCAAAAAGGAATGAAGGCTCTCTTACCAATAGCTCTGGAGACAGAGAGGCTCCCGTTCACCCTCCAGGCTCCAAACCAGACCACGCAGCCGCCCAGGGCCTCGATTCGCTTCTTCTCATCCTGAACAGCAACACAAGAGAGGTTTGGACAGAGCAGTCAGAGCTGCATCACACACTCAGCACTCCCATCAATGTCTGGATTTTCACAAACGCAGCAGGCCCCAGGAGACAAAGGATTTGCACACAGATCCAAACAAACCAGGATAAGTGGAACAGGCACTGCTGCTCAAAGAGATGCTGGCATGGCAGCGCTCCCCCAAAGCTGCGACCTGTGCTGGTCACTGCCCAGGGGTGTTTAGACAGGCCCTTCTCACCTCTCGATCTGGTTTGTGGGGTTTCATCAGTTCCACAGCTTGGCCTCTCCTCACGAGCATGACCTGGGAGTCCCCCAGCCATGCCACATGCAGCATATTCCCTCGGATGAAAGTCACCACGCCGGTGGTTCCACAGCGCAGACTCTGGAAAAAAAATACATTTCCATTTCAAAGCATTTTCTTACTTAACTCAGGGACAGAACATGTTGAAACTGCAGCACAGAGCCTATTCCCAGGGAGGAAACAGGCAGTGCTTTCCCTACAGCTACAACTGTTCTCTAACAGCCCCTTGGAGCCAACCTGGCTGAACTCGAATGTGGCTCACGACATCCCTGGCATGGGACCCCCCTGCCAGGAGCTGGGCACTGCTGGGACTGCTCCTGGCACACCTGTGTGTCAGTGAACCCAAGGGCTGAGCCTGGTGGGCAGGTAAGCATGGGAATGGCAGCAGCATCCTTTAGAGGAGCTGGAAGCTGTGAGAAGCAGGAGCTGACATTTTTATGGGATGTGAAGCTATGGACAGAAAGCCACCGGTGGGGACCAGTGCATGGACAGCTCTGTGCTGAGTCTCCTGTGCCTGGAGCCCCCCTCAGAAAGGGCAGGATTTCCAGGTTAAGGCTTTCAGAGGCCCTCACCTCCCTGGCTGCCTTCTGCACAAAGCGCTCGTCGGTCACGCGGAAGGCTCGGCACAGAGCCTCGGCTGGGTCGTGCTGGAACATCTCCTGGTGGACCATGTTCACGTGCAGGTGGATGGAGGCATAGATGGCAGCATCCACTCCTCCATGACCATCAAACACTGCAAAATAAGCTTGTTCTTCTTGGTCCTGCCAGTGGAAACACAGGGAGGAAAAAACTCAGGTGAAAGTAACACGACAGCTCGTTGGATTGTCTTAAAGCTTTGAACTTGGGATTTGTGCTGTCCTCATTAAATTGCAATTAGAGACAGAGTCTCCACTGGAAAAGCAAACTACCCTGACCACCTGCACTTGCATCAATGGGAAATTTCCACCTTGTTGTTGAATTCAACCTGCAAAGTGCAAGAGACGCCCTGCTAGAATCCCCTGTGTCGTGCTCTCAGTGCTCCTTAGGCCCCATTTGTTACAGCTCAGTCACACAACTCAAATAGGAAGTGCCATTCTCATCAAACTGTGCAGGAGATTTTGTGACTGCAAAAACCACAGAGAGAGAAGAACATCCAATACAGTTTGCATGAAGTCTACATCATGATTGGAATCCACCAGGGATAAAATGCCAGTTCAGTTAAAATGTGAAGCCAGCCAGCCTCTGCTTTCACTTTTCTTTTTTCCTTAAATCTAAAACATAACATCTTAGATGCTCGTGTTTAAAAAAAACTGCATGTGCTCTCTCATCAGAAAATTGTGATTACATTCACAAATCAAATACAGCAAAATCACTCAGCTTCAAGGCAGTTTTCTCAGCTTCCCCTCCTCTGTTCAGAGGAACAACGTGGTACCAGGAGACAGCAACTCCTGTGCCTATTCACACACACACCACCAACCCACTGACAGAGCCAATTCAACCTTGACAGCCAGCTCAGTGACTGGAATATTTGCACATTGTAATTTTTAGGTAATGGGCTCCAACACAAATTGGAATAAGAAAGCTGGCAATTGACAGGCAAAGGAAACATCTGCCTCTGTTTGCATTAATATAATTTAAATGTAAGAATGTGGATGGGGCAGAAGATGGTTATTAAAGTGACAGGGTGTAATAAAGAGGTAATTATGCAGCAATTTGATCCTTAAGGTAAAATTCTTGCCATTTTCTTTTACTTTCCATTCCTCAGTGTCCAGTTTTATATCTCAGGGGAGAGCAAGAACGAGTGTCTGACCGATGGCCACATCAAGAAATGAATGGAAGGGAAGACAGGCCCCAGTTCCACCGAACTCCTCACATTTCTAGAATTGTGTGTGAGCTGCATCCCACAGTCCTGCAAGTTTTGGGTTTGTTTTGGGGTTTTTTTACCTAATTTCCTTATTTTTGCTTTTGGCTTCTTCCTGCCAAGAGGAAGGGTTGAAAAGCAGAGCAGCCCCACCCCCAGCTGCCAAGTGGCTTCAGAGATGAACTGTGAGGCGACCTCGTCAACACCAGCTGCCAACCCTCCTCAGGCCCATCACCTTTCACTTCCTCAGTGGAAAACCTCCTCCTTTCCTAGGATGGAAACCATTGCTCTCAGGATCTGTGTCTCCGACGTGCTCTGTGCTCACCTCGAGGTTGAAGAGCATGTTGAAGTCAGGGATGCAGACGTGCTTGTCCTCCATCTTCCTGCGCATGTTCTTGATGGCGTGGATGGAGGTCTCATAGTAGCGGTGGGGCTTGGGCTGCAGGGGGAAATCTTTCACCCAATTGCTGCAGATCTCGTGCAGTTTGCTGTAAACTAAACGGGCCAACTTCACCGTCTCGATCTCTGGGGAAGGCACAAACCACAAATAAAAACCTTGAGAGTGTTATTAAGTCAGAGTTGTCTCCCTTGCATACATTATAAAGATGAAACAAAACCATTTTAGCCAAGCAGTTGATGTCAGCAGGGAAATTCTGGGCTCTGATGCATGAAAAGAGGAAGCCAAACTCACCATAATCAGCATTCATCAGTAAGCAGCTCATTGTTTGTTTGTCTTTTAACTTAAACATTTCCCTGTGCCTTTGGGGAACTCATTTGCAGCAGCAGAGAAAATGAAAAGCATGAAAAGTGTTGGATCCCTGGCATGGCCCTGCCCAGGGTGGTGCAGCTCTGACAGGGACTTTGTCATGGCACAGGGTGCCACCTACAAAACCCACCCTCTGTGACAATGACACACTGGGTTTGGACCAAATTCTCTATTCTAAACACCATTTCATTGCAGAGCTGAGGCAAGACGGTGGAAACAGTCTGCAGAAATTAGTAGAGTCATTTTCAGATGTTTTGTGCAATTTCAGAAGTGCACAGGTGCCTTCTTAGCTATTTCCAGATTTCCTGTTATTCCCATATTCCTGACAATGGTGTGTCAGAGAAATCTGTGTGAGCAAATGAGAGAACCATAAAGGCCTCAAATTTAGGAATTGCTGAACTGTCACTCCTGAGAAATAGTCATTTTAAAATGTGAAAACTCAGGCACTTGACATTTGTTCTGAAATTCAGGAGAGGAAAACAGGAAGTCAGCATCAGAGCTGAACACATCCAAATCTCTTTGTTCATGATCGCTCACCAAAGCCAGGGATCTTCAAAGCTAAACAGCAGCAATCCAGGAGTGCCAATCACTCCTGGAGGAGGAGGGGCTCACATGAAGAGGGGAGAGGGGAGAGTTGCAGCATCTCTTGGTTCACTGGAATTCTGTGAAGAGCCTAAAAGCAGCATTTACAAATTTCTGTCCTAGGTCTACAGTGACCAGGGGCTCAAGACCCTTAGGCACAAGACACTGTCCCAGCTCTGTTGATTATGACTTGGTTCAATCAAGAGGCATTACGCTGAAAATACACTGGATAAATAACCAAAAGGAACTTTGGCTCCTTGATCACACAGCCTTAAAACCAAAGGATGGAAATCAAACAACTGTGTCATCCCACCACTGCCACAGGTGGGGTGTCACCCCACCTGTCCCGCTCTCTCTGGGGCCACCAGATATCTCTTTGGGGAACGTATTTAAAGAGGGAACACATCCAACCCGAGGTGTCCAAGTTCTATTTTCCAGAGGAGAGCCCAAAGATTTTGCCCTCCCATTTCTCCCCACTGGGCAGGGGTGAAGGGAAGTGGGCACAAGGCAGAGTCACGTGGCTGTGGCAGCTCTGCAGGAGGATGGCAGTGAACCCAGTGACCTCTGAGACCCTCACCACCCTTCCCAGGGGACCGTGAGCGGTGCCAGCAGCATCAGTAACTGCTCGTGAGGTTAAAACAGGAGAATAACAAAATACCACAATAAGAACCACCCCCCCAGCTGGAAATTACTCATCAATTGTTAATGTTGCCACGCTGAGCCAGAGCTGACTCAGCTGTCACTGCAGTTGTGTCACGGAGAATTTCATTTCCCTCCTGCTGCTCCCAAATCCCCAAGGTTGGAAGTAATGCTGAGCTGCACCACAGTGAATGGGAAATCCAGCTCAGGCATTGTTGTTCCCAAAGATGACAGGGCAGGACGAGGCTAGAAAGAATACCAGGAATCAGATCCTTCTTTTTAGTGCCATATTTTATGAGCTGTGTTGAAAACATGGACAGCGTGACAGCAGGGGTCAGAACCAAGACCAAGGTTTTCCTTAATCTAGGAACTCTAGATCTCTTTGGAGATCTCTAGGATTCCTCTCCTAGGAACTGGAACAACTGGAACTCTAATGGGGCATTATGACTTGCTTTGTGACATCTGGAAATTTGATACCTCCACCAGGTCACATGGTCCTGCTATCCAGGCTCCTTTGGTGGTTCTTTAACAATGCCAAACTTCCACATGATTCTCTTCCTCCACAAACTCCAAACCTAAATGTCCTCAACTTGACCTTTCAAAAAAGAAATCCAACATCATTCAGTTCTCACGGAAACTAACTTGCTTCTCTCCAGTGCAACTGGAAGAGAAGAGTCATGACCTGTGACTCAGATATCCAAAAACACAAGGTCACCCCAAATATAACAGACCCCTATTCTTGCAATCCTACATTTGTGGACTCCAACCAGTTTTCCTTCTTTTAAGATTTGCATTCTTCTGTCATGGAGTTTCATTTCTTTCCACCAGCACATCAAGGACTGCTTTCACCGCTCCAAAGTACAGGACATGATTTGTCACATTG
Source organism: Nicator chloris (assembly GCA_013400495.1). Taxonomy (NCBI): domain Eukaryota; kingdom Metazoa; phylum Chordata; class Aves; order Passeriformes; family Pycnonotidae; genus Nicator; species Nicator chloris. The sequence continues at coordinate 342,217 of WAAE01017740.1, read as the reverse complement.
CAGTTCTCAGAGTGAAATGTGCCACTAAGGAAATTTGAAATCACTTTTTTTTTTTTATCTTCCAGCAAATTCAAACTTGAGGCAAATCAGGTAAATGTCTCCTTGTATTACACAGAGTAAAAATCTTTCTGGGTTCATAAAAAAAAAACTGACATAGAACTGGATATTAAAGCCAGGAGTGAAATTTAGCTTGGTTTCACATTCTGCAGCAGCTCAAACAGCATCAGGGCAGGGTGATGCCTGAGCATCAGCCTCCAAGATGTAGAAATCCCATTTTCACCACCTGCCACTTTCCTCTGCTTTATTCCAAGGTATTAAAGTCTCCTTTAATATAGATCACCACTGCAGGCAGATCTCTCAGCACCCACCCCAGGCTTCTCAAGAGACTCCCCTGGAAGGGTCTCCAGGATGGAGCTGCTGCTGCCACCAGTTTTGTTTGGGTTTTCTAGGCCAAACCTTGCCCTTGTGGCTGATGGAGCACTGATGGAGCACAAGATGCCCAGAGCAGCTGTGGCTGCCCCTGGACCCCTGGCAGTGTCCAAGGCCAGGCTGGATGGGGCTTGGAGCCACCTGGGATAGTGGGAGGTGTCCCTGCCCGTGGCAGAGGGTGGGGCTTGATCTTTAATGTCCCAAACCATTCTGTGATTCTGTCATTCTGTGACACTTGAGCTGATGTTCTGTTTTGGAAAATGATCACTTAGGTTATTTGAAATTGCAGGGTTTGTATGAAGCTCTTGCTTTACTACAGGCCAGAGGTTGTTTTCTCTCTTCCTCTCCCTCTAAACCCTCACAATTTAACACTTCAGACTGCATCACCAAAGGGATACTTTATTTCCAAGTACCTTCATTATGACAATTCACCTCAACAAACTGCATCTGGAACCCTATTCTTAGTGCCTGCTCCAGTCTGTTCCCATCTCAATCTATGTTTGCATCTGTGTCTTACAGCCTTAGATATATTTAAATGGCAGTTTCTGTAGGTGTGAGGGTTTTGTGGTGGGGTTTTTTCCTTTCTTTTTTCCTTTTTTGTTGAATTCTGTAGATATTCTGTGTGGAGGCTTAGTCAACATTTCCTTGGAGACTGTCAAATATTTATGCAAGTTTCAGAGATCTCAATTTGAAATTAATGAAGGCTGCTCAGCCAGAACAATGACAAATCTATTCCATTTACCTGCTCAGCAGGAGGAGGCAGCAATACCTACAGAAAGGGAACCCAGAGCATGTTTTTCTGTTCCTCAGGTTTCCAAGGGCCTCTGGGGAATACAGTAAAATCTTCCTTTTTGAAGAGCCAGATTTATAGATCCTCCTTATCCCCCGAATAATTTACAGGATTTTTTTTAATCAAAAAAAGGAGAGAATGGACAGAGTGGTTTGGGGACTGTATTTTCAAGATCAAATGGCAGAATTCCTGTCAGTACACGTGAGACACATTGGTTTTTGTTGTAATGAACAAACCAGTCAATTTTCAAGGTTATTTAGGCCAGCAGAGTCCTGAAATGAGCTGGGGTGCATGACCTTGAGCTGGAGGCTGCAAAAATCTTGTCAGCCAACACAGATAAATGAGGAAAAGGAATTTTCTTCCTTTTAATCATGAAATCTCTTTATACTACCTTTTGCAAAAACCATATAAAAAACTTACAAGCCATAGTAAAAACCACACTGACTGAAATAATTCAGAATTAAATTATCTCTTCCCACATATATTTGACTTTGCTCCAAGGATGAGGGAGGACAACTGGCACTTGCCAGCAGAACCACATTGTATAAAGTGCTGAGAGAGATTCAGGGCCATCAGACACAGCCGTGAAAATGCACTTAAAGGAGTGATTCCAAAAGTGAGAAAGCTTTGACTGAGAAATTAGACCTCCAGCTGTATCAGGAGTGGTGGTGAGCTCCCCATGGCCCTTTTTACACCATATGGGATGTCCCTGTCCCAGCATTCCAGTCCAGGTTCCTTTAGGAGGCACTTACGGATGATGCCGTCGGCGTTGTCCACGTGCTTGGGCAGGAAATGCGCCGAGAGGTCGCTCTGCAGGACTTCATCTGAAGTTGCTCTGGCTAAAGCAGAGGCCAGGAATGAAGGACAATTACTGGAAAAGAAAAAGAGAAACACACAAGAAGATGTTTTAGTGTGATTCAGCAAGGTAACATGAGTGTATTTTTCACCAAGGTTCTTTGCCAGACAGCACCACAACTCTGCAGCAAGACCTCAGAGTCGCTGGTGGGTTTTAGTTGCCCTCTTTCACTCCTATGTTCCCTGTTTCTTAAGTTTTAATGTTTCAGTTCATAACCTCTATTTAAATCCTTTTCATCTAGACTTGAATCCTCTAGAGTCTGTCACATAACTGCACATTTTTTACATATGTATGGTACAATTTTAACTCAAGTCCAGTTTCTCCTAAGATTTGGAGTCAGGGTTCCAGAATTCATCAGATTTCAAAGTTTCCAAAGCCTCTCTAAGGGGCACTGGAAGTTAAGGTTAACCCACAGGGAGCTGGTGTACATAAGGTAGAAAAGCTCTCTCAGGAATGATTTCTGCCCAGAATGAAGTGGCTTTAACTCACTGTAGTTTAATTAAACCTGGTATCCCCAAAAGGTTAATTAATCTATAGGAAGCCAAGGCCACTTTAATGTACATTCTCTCATTTAAGAAGAATTTAATACCTCTTATTTTATGTATGACTTTGCATTTCCCATTGGTCAGCCTCAACTTTTCCAGGTGTCTCCTGCTGACACAGCCTGAAACTTCCAATTACCACAGATATTATTGGGGTAACGGTGTCTTCCCCAAGACATTCCACTGTCACAGGGTCACACACAGAGCCATTTTCAGTCCAGAAACGATCCTTCAACCACAGAATTCCAAGTCAGAAATCCAGGGAACAGGCAATGAATGCAAACACTTCCTTAACCTATTTCTCCCGTTCAACATATCTATAAACGGTTAAAGGATAAAGGTAGCAATAAATAGCTTTGTCCAGCACGGTTATGACACAAGCTCTGGAAGTCACACAGGGAGCCACTCGCACCTCGTTGGGGCCCCATCCACGCTAAGGTTTTCCCTGGAATTCCCAGGCGGGCATTCCGCTCCCGCAGCATCTCCAGGAAGCTCCGCTGCTGGGGGAACCCGGCGCTTCCCAGCACAGCTCAGGGCTCTGATCCCATCGACATCCGGCAGTTCCCGCTGGAGGAGCCGTCAGCCGCAGGAAAACACACCGGGACATCCCTTGCTTCTGACACGTGGAGGAGCTGATTTTCTGTCTCGTCTTTTCTGTCTTTATTTAGCTCACAAAGAGCAGGTTTTTCATGCAGTGTTGCTGGTTCTGCTCATGTGACATGAGATTCCCCAAAAAGGGAGAGATTGCAATGCCCGGGATAGAATAATTATTCCAGCAGTTACCAGCAGGGCACCCGCAGGCATCTGAGCTTGTTTCCAGTCCAAGGCTTCCCCTGACCAGCTCAGTGCTGAAACTCTTTAGAAAAACCGAACTTGTTTTGTGTCACTTACAAAGAACCCCTCAGGAACATCCACCGATGGGCAAAGAGGGAACCTGGTTAACAACTGGGGCAACAACAGCGGCTAAAATAGACTCAAGACCTAAACAGCAAATTAAAAATACTCCAGAGAGGAGGAATTTTTGCTCTGCCTGAGCCTGGGAGGGGAGACAGCAATGTCTGTGGGTACCCAGGGCCACAAACACTTGTATTTGAAATTTTAGATATTATTTTAACTGTGGTGACCGATGGCACAAGTGAAAGGTGCATTTACAGGGGCTGTAGCAGGTCAGAGGATTTCCCTCCCCAGCTCCAAGTGCTGTTCACGTGTCCTCACAGCCAGAGCCGGCAGTTCCACACAGCAGCTCTTTATCCAGCCAAAGAGTGCATTTCCATTACAATGCTAAACCTACACAAAAAGCTGCTAAAGATGTTATTAGATAAATTAGAGGATTTTAAGTACATCCTTCCTGATTCTCTGGCAGCGTGGGTGTGTTTAGAACACCCACAGTTGCATTGCAGCAATCCTGGAATAACTCTGGGAAGGTATTAAATCAAGCCTAAAAGTGCTCTGCTTCCATCAATTAAGTTTGAGAAAACCAGCCTGAGGTGGGTTTAATTCAGCCCACATATTATTATGTTACCAGCTTAACACACAACTCCTCTCCATCCTGATAGCATTAAAGTGGGGAAGACTTTCTGAACACCTTCCCTGAGCTGTTCCTTTGTGCTCTAATCTAATACTTTTCCTATTGAAAAAAAAAAAAAAGGCGATGGCAAATTTAAAATTCTTATTGTGTGGGAGCTCACCACTGGGGTTTGAGCAACTGATCAATTTTGAGGGGAAAGGTAGAGAAAATAAATCAGCTGAAGTCTTTCCTTCTATGTCTGGCCACTCTTTGTCCTAATAATATCAGCTGCTGGCCGAAGAATTAATTGCCCTTGACATTTGTTGATCACAAAGCTTCTTATGTGGCTGTTTCAGGGCTGTGCCATGTGAGCAGGGAAGTGCCCACATGCAGACAGATGACTTCCTCTTCCTGATTAGCACCACTCAACATTTACTTCTCTCACTTGGCTCCTCAGAGCACTTTTAGTTGAATTACTTTTTCCCTTCAAGGAACAGCAGATTGCACTGGAGGTTTAAAATAGCTGTTGAAGGCAAACTGCTCTGAGGACACTTCATTACTGCTACACCAAGACAAATGAAGAGTCAGCTCTGGGATCTCTGTTTTCAGCACCAAAGTGAACACTCAGGTGAGCAGCTACAGCATTTCACAAACAGCAATCCAAGGAGGGCAGTTCTGCCCTCTCCTCACAAAACTCAAAAAGTATCACCAGCATCCCTGGGGACAGGGAGGAGCTTCCACCCTGCTGCTGGTGTAACCAGGGATTACCTGCTGGCTGCTGAAAAGAAATTCTTCTGCCACGTTCTAGATGCTCAAATGTTATTAGTCATGAAGTTGGACAAATTGGAACTGGGAGGGCACGGTCTTGTTTAGCAGAGAGCTGAGAGCTAAAATGCCTTTATCTATTCATAGCTGTGCCACTAACTCAGCAGCTGACCTTGGACGAGTCACTTCACCACTCAGACCTTCATTCCTCATCTGCAAACAAGGAATGAGAATGTCATTTCCTCGGGGGGGAGGAGGAGGAGGAGGAAGGCTGTAGAAAGCCTATATCTGTTTTTGTGAAGTGTTCTGGAATTTCTTGCTAAGAGCCCAACTGAAGGGAAAAATACCAAGATGAGAGTGGAAGATATTTTCAATCTATAGAAGATTTATGCTTTCAGACTTTTGATAGCTTTCCTAGGTTTTTCTCACTCTTTTCTCATACACTGCCAGAAGTGCTAAGCGGAAAGCATAGGCAAACAACAGCTCTGGATAACTCACAAGTGTCATCAACATCTGTAGGAAAGGGGAAAACCAGCAAAGAGAGACCTCAAGTTCCTAAAACTCACAGATCTGGAGCATTAGCATTGCTGATGGGAAAATGATGCTGCAGCCCCTGCCTAAAATCCTCAACGAGGGCCACCAGTGCTGAAAATCCCCAACCCTGCCATGGCCTGGGGGAGCTGAAGAGGCATCACTGACCCAAACAAAGCAGGGAAAATGAACCAAAACGAACTGAGGCTTTCAAGAGGCAAACCGGGCAGTAAATCATAAAATGTACAGTGTTCCTGTTACCTCAGGAATCCCCTGACACCACAGAACAGCAATTGTTTTAGTTAGAATGAGGAATGATTTAAATAGAAATGCTATTCAATCTGCTGAAACACAAAACAAATCCACAGGCAAACAGGATAAAGCAGCATATTTGGTTTCACCCAGCAATCCAAAACCAAGAACATGGCCTGAAAAGAACCAAGTACAGCACATTCCCAAAAGGCCTATAATTTACTGTGGTAGTAAAAGACTTTGTAGGGATGACAAATTAACTGCACCCTTTCCAAAAGACATTCCACCAGGGATGTACTTTGGGAAACACTCCTGCTCATGTGGTCTGTTGCAAGCTCTTGTTAGAAAGCAACTTTTGCCAGATTCAGTTTAAGAAAAACCGCATTTGTTCCCTGCCTGTATTTACAAAACATTCCAAAGTCTCAGGAGACTTCTTCCAGATGGAGCTTTGGATACAGCCTGGAAACTCTTTGAAGAAGCCTTTAAAGTCTTTATTATTCAAAGTTCCCATGCTGTGAAGTGCTGCAGTCATGAGCAGAGAAATTCTTTGGGAAGCTCCTTTGGCTGTTTCCCCAGCCCTCCTTCCTCCACCTCGTGTTTCCGTGGCCATCCAGAGGGACCTGGAGGCAGCTGAGGGGCTCCTGTTTGTCTCCAAACTCCTCCAGGTCACCCAAGACTCAGAGGGGAATATCCTGTGAAGCATTCCAAGACCCTAAAATGGTTATGGATGTATCCTCTGGATCTGCCAAGCGGATGCTATTTCTAGCTCCCATCTCTGCAGGTTCTCCTCTCCTCACTCCCAGAGCATCTCTCTGACCTGTGCTGTTCTGCTGCTCTGCACAGCTGCTGGAAGTTTTGATGCTTATTTAAAGCCTGGTCACGGTGGACAAATGGAGTATTATTTTTTTTCCCCCTAACACATGGTGAAACCCTGCACTAGATTTATCTGCTGCAGTGAGTTACTAAAAAAAACCTGGCACACACACACACAGAAAAAGAAACAAACAGAAAAAACAATGCACCTTTTAAAAGCTTGCATAACCAAAGCTCCTTGAGAAGTCATTTGAGCTGGCAGTGGTGAGACAGTAAAGATGCTTGATAAATCTGTTTGAAGGAGCTGCAAACGTGCTACCCAAGGAAGCTGCTATCTATAGGCTCCCAGAGACAGCTGCCTGCTCACATCCCCAGCCATCCTGTCCTTGTGCTGACAGTTGTAAGCAACAGAAATATAATACACAAGCATTGCAAAAAGACACTGCTTCTGATACATTTATCATGCCCCTGTCTATGCAGACACTGCGTTTACCAAATATTTAACCTTTTGCATTCTGCTCACTGATGTTTTCTAGGCCCATTTTGTATAGATATGTCCCTGTAGTTAAGTCTGTCTGAACTGGATGTTAAAAAATAACCAAAGCAGAGGTGCACTGCTCATCAGAAAACCTCTGCACAGCTGGATTAAGATGCTTCACCAGGGGAAACCCTTGGCTTTTCACAAACTGTTCTCAACACAGGAATTAGGTTCAGACCTCTGATGCATTTTCTGCTGCGTAACATGTCAGTATTCCCTTCTTCAGAGGGTGAAGTGCACATGACAGTACATTAAGCCACCAAAATGTGAGCAAGACAAATAAAAAGGTCACCTTTGTCCTTTTGATGAGGTACAGTGTCATGAAGGGCAGTATCTAAAGTGTATCTAAAATATAAATGCTGGCTGCCCACAAACCACTCATAAGCATTTGTGATTTAATGACTGTCAATAAAATAGCACTGACACCACAGGGGTGAACTGTGAAGGATCCAAACCACACAAAGCAGCTTCTCCCAAGCTCCTGGCTGGATAAATTGCCTGGGTATTATCTCTGAAACCAAATTCCATTATTTCTCTCACTCATCCTCACAGCGTGGCAGTTCTGAGGTTACTCATATTCCAATCTCTGGGGCTGATGCTGTGGCTGCTTTTCAAATGACAGAAATCACCTCCTGTAACCAAACAACCCCTAAAAACCCAGCATGGATCTGCCAGGAGCTGGAAGCCAAATAACTGCAAGAAATTGAATTCCCAGAAGTGGCTGTGGGATGCTTTTCTTCATTACAGCAAAGAGCTGAAGATACAAAGTTTGCTGTTGGAAATCATATCCCAGCACTTCACAGCCAGATTATGTCCATCTGTTATTAAAAGAAAGGGAAACCTGGACTTTGAAGGAATGCAGAGAAAAATGAATGCATGAACCTGTGGTATAACACCAAGATGTTGAGGATGTATCTATATAGACTCTCCCCCATCTAAATCAGAATATTTTTGACCTGAGGAGCAAGATTCTGAGGGACTGGATAGTTTTATAATAAAATCTTAATAGCTGCTATGAAATGCACTTTACAAAATTATAAAAATATTGTTATAAAATTAAAAAACCCCAACAAGCCCTTATTTGATGGGCATTGATTGTTCAGCTTAGATCTTTAGTATTCAGCTTTGCAAATGCAAACACACAGGGAAAAGAAATCTGTGTTTACCCTATCATTAATTCATCAAAATAAAGGTAATTTGTTGGTATTACCCACTCATATGACTTTCAGGGGTTTATACTGAGAGGATAGATCCTTCTGGATTTTGTTGTTGTTTTCCAGGGATTATCCTGCATGCTCACACAGCACATTCTCTGCTCAGGGTGTGAGAGTGTCCAGAGTCCTCCAAAACCCACTCAGTGCCCGCTTGGCACAGCTGGGAATGGAATGGGGACAAAGCCACCTCAGTGCCATGTGCTGCTTCCCTGGAGAAGGAAATTTCTTCACTGGAAACCCAATGTCAACAGCAGTTACCTCACACTGAGTTTCTCTTGCCAGAGCAAGGCCTGTTTCAAAGCTCCACAGGACATTAAAAATGTCATTGATTTTTTCCTCTTTGGCACTCAGTCAGTTTGAAAGTCAGCATAATTCAATATCTTTCTCTTGGTTCCATTAGCAAAGAAAGGAATCCATGCTTCAATCTGTGCTGCCTTATTGGAAAAGGTAATTTAATTTTACATCTGAAAGTGTGCCAACATCAGCATAAAAGTGTACACTGTATACATCAGATTTAATTTATGAATTCTGCATTTTGTCAAGCCAGAATGAGATGCTGTCTAAAATCAATGAGAGTGTCCAAGTTCACTCTGAAGGTACTTACATATATTCTTATTATTTCAGATATTTTATGTCCTAGCTGGAGTTTTTGATGATTTCTCTCCTTGCTATAAAATATTAATGACACAGTCTCTAGAAAAGTTCATGTTGCAGGAAACTTGCAGAAGATTTCAGGCACATCATTTACTTACCACTGATTCATGCCCTAATTTTTTCTCTGTTATAAATAAACTTCCACTGATACTTCCCTTAAGTGGAAAGGATATTCCATACAGATCTGATGTGTCCAGAAATACAAGTTAAATAAGAATCCCCCAATGCAGAGCCTCTTTTAGCAGAGATCAGATTAACACACCCAAGTCCTCTGTCAGAAAGAAAAATGCATTTTTCTGTTATCCTAATGACTGAATTTCAAATAAATGAAATAAAATGCTCCACAACAACACATACCCTGCTATCTCCTGCAGATCATCATTTAGGCAAACAAATGTTAAATGACTTCTTTAAAAAGGGGTGAAAATTGTGCCTGTTCAAATGCTCAGCTTCAGTAACACCCCACGCAGCCTAGCCCCAAACCATGCTCCTGTTGGAACATTTGTCTTCATGTAACTGAGAAAAAATCAGAGCTGCAGGCCAGGATTTCCAAATGACATTTGATCACTTAACTTCTTTCAACCCATTGAACAAATATCAAATATAAGGCAAAACACACCCCGGATGATTTATGGCCACTGAGTCAGCAGCCAATGTTCCCTTGCTGCCTTCTCACTCCTGTGCTTGCACTTCATCACACAAATGGCTTGGGTGTTTATGCCAGATGTAAGATTAGATAATTACTCATCCAAGTCCTGCATGTCAACTCTTTTTGGTGATAAAAAATTTATTCCAAATGGCCCATTTATAATCAGTTGACTTGCAAAAGCATTCTGGTGTTGTGCAGTGATACATCTCAGGCTGTAATTGTGTGCAGGAACACGCTGTGTTTGTGCTGTAGCAATGCCCTGCTGATGGCAGGAATCCTGTGCCTCCAAAATAGGGACAATGCTATTGACCTCTGGAAAGCAATTTCAAAGCCAATGATGACGTGCCAGATATTATTAATTAAGCCTAAAGTGGGCATGGAGCAAGAGAACAGCAATTCCCTTGCACCGATTCCCAGAAAATCCTGCTGCTCTCGTGCATGACATGCAAGAGAAAGAAATTAAAGCAAACTTGAAAAAACAATGCAGTACCTTTAAAAAGAATTTTACAGGCAGAAGTGTAACTACAGGCAGATTCAAAGATTACGCAGTGGGGCACATTAAAGATTTTATTGGAACCTCAAGCTGACAATTACTGACATTGATGCCCGTGGAACAAGATGCTGGGGGGATAAAAGGGGCTCTGTGATTGGGGTGAATGCTCTTTTAAAGGCAAAACCCTTTAGTTACTCAGAAAGATCCCATCCTAATTCCCACTGTCACTTGTCCTTTGCAGAATTGCAAAGGATAATGGCAGGTTTAGGGGTCTAGGCTTTTTCTTTAAAGGATAATCAAAATGTTTTAGCTATTCTGTTTCACATTAAAGTCCCTAATGCATTCTGTTCTACTGAGCCACATAGTTATTTCAGTCACTCTTAATAAATAACAGTTGCCAGTAGTAGTTAAGCCAACAGATCTGAATTATTTATAGTGTTGAGGAACAGAACAGCAGATAAAATACATTAGGGCTTTGGGTTGTTCTGGCCTGAACGACACAATGGCAGCCTTTAGATGTTTTTCACCAGGCTGTAAAAAATTCTTCTTCCAATCCTGGTTTAAAAGATTTCCTAAAGAGGCAGCAGCCAAACCTCCAGCCATGCATCTTCAATAATCACAGTCATGAACAGCAGGTGAGAGATTCTCCTAAACACAGCACTGGCACAAAGTCTGATTTCATTGGACAGGTTAAACGGCTACTTAGGATTAATCCTAAATTATTATAGATAAGCAGAATTTATGTATTTACATATTATTCAGCATGGCTCTGAACCTTCCAATAAATTATTTAAAAGCACCTCACAGTGTTGAACTCAAATGTTTCTCTTCTCCCTTTGCCTATAAACCACCCTCCTTTCAACTGGAAAAATGCAAAGATATCACCTACATTTTACAATGGTAAATCCAACTTCACATTCTGGGCTGGAGCATGGAAATCCCAGCTCCTGTCACTCCTTTTTAAGAGGCCACATCATAAAACATTGAACAAATGCAAAACAACAGGGACAGGAATTATCTTGACATTAACTTGACAAATTATGTTACACACAGATGTTGAATTTAATGCTCTTTGTAGCTTCAAAGATGCATTCTCATCTGTCCTGATGGGATAATGTGCCTGGGTGGAAATTTATGGGAATATTTGGCTTTCCCACCTTGTGCTGCCATCACAGGGAGTTGCACCAGTGGGAAATTCACAGTACAATCGATTCACAGGGAGATTTGTGCCCACAAATGCCAAGGAGAGATTTACACTCAGATGCTGCAGGGAGAAGAACTGGGGGAGTAGTTGTAGCAACATAAGCTTCAACCAAAGAGTTTTCCTTTTATAGCTCACCTTCCACTTCCTTTATGGATCTATTTACAGCAGGAAATGCTGCAAATTGTAGCATCTCTAAGGAGTAAAAAGAATTTTAAAAGAACAAAAAAAAAAAGGAGAAAATCTGGAGAGGTAAAAACCCAACCGAACTTCCTTCTACCAAATACTAATGAAATAGAGGAGGAGTAACACTGAAATAGAGGAGGACTAACACTTGGAGGCCATGTCAGGTTCTTAAGGCCTCTGGAAGTGGCTCCATGATGTTTCAGCCTGTAGGAATGAGCCACAGCATCCCAGGGAGGGACAGGCTCAAGTGACAGGATCTCTGTGCTTCCCTGCTCTCCCTCCCTTGGCTCAGCTGCCTCCTCTCCCTGTTCCGAGGTTTACTGAGGATCTGCACTCTGAGGTTACCAAGGTGGGGAAGATTCTCTGAGGTCCAAACCTGAGGAATGTGCCTTTCCATGGGGCCAGGCAGGTCCTGAGCCTGTGGAACAGAGCCTGCCTGCAGTACACAGCTAAATTCAGCTCTTCTTGCTCACAAAGGCTCTAGGAATTGATTCCCAGCAAGCTGGGGATGTTTCAAACAACTCGGCAGTGCTGGGGCCTCTCTCCTGTCCTGGAAGGTACAGAGAATTATTTAAAACTTGGGAGATATGTCTTAAAATTATTCCCAGTCCCATGTAAAAACAAATCTGTGCACATATTCCAATCACTGTTATACGGTCAACTGAAAAAAAAATAAAAGGGCTGTGACATTTTATGGCTGTGACATTACAAATCTCAGCAGATTATGGACATTGGTTCTGTATCCTGGACTTCTCAGTCCTGCACGAATTCTCCCTCACAAACTCTGCCTATTCACCAAAATCTGGGACTTTGTTTATGCAGCATAATCACTCTTTGTCTTATTTGTTCCATTTGATTTTCTATGAGATGAACACGTTCAAATCACCCATTTCAGAGGTGACAACGCTGCTCATGTAAGAATTACCCAACAGCTCTGCTTTCCCTCTCCTCCTCCACAAAGAAGATTGTCAACCTTTCCCCTAAGCTTATTATCAAACCTGTGATCTCTTCAGAAGAGACACAAGGTCTAAATATAAGAAAGAATTACATAATACCCTGCACAAGGAGGCAGCACACAACAGCCTGTGTCCACTGGAGTCACAACAGGAACCTGACTCCATCCAGAGTGGAAAAGGGAAGAAAATCTGTGACACTGCCCAATGCCAGAACTTGGCTCTGTCCTGTGCACAACCAAACCACAGAGAACATGGAATAATGTGCAAAATTTAAGGGTTTATCCCTGTGGAAGATAAACGAATGCAAACAGGTGACGTTATCTGGAAGTTGATCCAGGATGTGGCAGAAATTTACTCAGATCAGAAGAAATCTTCCTCAAACACGAGGAGGACTTGTTTGAAGCTGCCTGAACCTGGATTGTAAATAATGCACTGGTGAGGACTGACTCAGCCCGTGATGAGGAGGCTCAAAGCTGCTTCCAGAGGAGCAGTGTCACAGCTCTAATCAGCACTTAAGAGAGTTCCTCAGGAGCCACACTATCAATTACCCTGGTAATACATATTCAGGGAGGCAGGGATAGCAGACAGAGAGAATACCAAATCAAAACATTAATAAAAAATAAGAAACCTTTGGAGACAAATGATTATCTTCTATGTCTACAGTGCTTTGTGTGTTCCCAAAGGATTTAGAATCTAAAAATAAATGATTACTTCTACCAGCACTGACATCCAAGCTACCTTGGATAAAAAGCAGCAAATTGCTAACCATGGATAGCAACATTACACAAATGTTTTGAACAAACAGCAAGAAATGGACCATGCTGGAAAGAACAACAAGGCTCTACACAGAAATTGAGGCTAAAATGTAACCAGAATAATGTGAATATCATCTTGATTTTCTACACCTGTGGTGGGATAAAAATGAGAACTGTCTTGATATCTCATCCTCAGACACCATCATCCTTCTCCCACCATTCTTTAGCACCATACTGAGACACTGCCTTGAAGGAAAATACTCAACATCTGCAGCTGAAATATATTTATATATATATATACAAATATATGTGTTTAAATATGAGCAATCACCACAGATTCCTTGGAAAAAGAAAGAGAAAAGGTTCCTAGAACAGATAGAAGATCAAAGGTCACACAGAAGCGTGTAGCTAACCCAGAAAACACAAAAACCCTGGGCCAAGTAATGTTTTGAAAATAAATTCAATCAATTCGGTCCCCAAAACACACACTGGGAATGATATTGGTAGATAAAATAATCTAACAACGATTGAAAAAATAAAGAACCTCTGCAAGGCACAGTTCTGGACTAAAGGCAGCAGTAAGTTAAAATAGTAATTATACAAGCACAAAAGAACAAATCCAAGAGGAGGCAATCAAGGAAATATCAAATACAAGTAGATTTTCTTAGCTGGAACAGAGATTTCTGTGAAAGAGTTTAGAGAAGAGCAGTGAAAGTGCAAGAATTTTTAACTGTCAACAAAGCACCAAATGTAAAAGAAAAAAAAAATCAGCATTCAAAATCCACACTGAAATTGCAATGAATGATTTTGGCTGGGTTTATCTGTAAAACACTGCTAATAGCACACAGTTGGATCTATCAGAAGCACAGCCAGGCAGCACCAAGATTCCTCAAGGGCACAGAGTTTTCAAATCCAAATCCAGGTGCTGCACCCGCCCCAGTGAGCTTTTTAATGAGGCGTGGAGGCGACAGAAGAGACACAACTGCGACGGCTTCGATTGGAAATAATAGAGCAAGGAAAAAATAAAGATTAGGAACACCAGCTGAGCTCTGAGATAACACAGCAGAAGTTAGTGTTAAAGCAGGATTTGAGTTCTAATAAGCCAGCAGTGGCAAATTGGAAGATGTAACGTGATAGGAGGCTGAGCACTGCTCCCAGTTCTGGGGCTGACAAATGACACCTCTGCCAGCAAATCATTTAATCCCTGCACATCCATCCATCTAGGAGGCAAAGAGCTTCATTGCCTTAAAACTTTGGAAGAGTACCATGAAATTTTATTTATTAATACCTGAAAACTCTGCTTTAATCCTCAGATAGAAGGTGCTGGGGAAGGACAAGGTATTTATAAAGTTACCACTACCTCATAAAATATTTTTGTGTTTTCTTCAGTGAATCCTCATCTGTTTCTGTCCTGTTCCAACTCATGATTCCACGGCACATCTTGACTTGTAGATGTTAAAAAACAATGATGGACTGATGGCAAAATGCTGACTTTTATAAAAACTTGGTATTTTCTAATATTTAATGTGGAGTTTTTTGATCAGGGCTGATTATGTCATCATCAGCCATCCCACATTTTTGCTGAAGTCATGCTTTTGATTTGTAGATTTTTAGTAGTACCACAGACAGGGAGAAAAACACTTCATTCCCAAATAAACCTCAGCAAGGCTGGAGCCTGAGCTCTGATTTACATTCACCTGGCTGAGATGGCAGCAAAGGAAAATGCTCATGACAACAAAATAGAGACATAAGAAACCAGCAAAGAAAATAAAAACTGATGCCCACAAGAGTGGAATCAACCTCACTCTGCCACTCAGAGCCCAGACAGACCCAGCTCTCACCCACAGGGACAGCCTGTGGCAGCAGGGCTGAGAAATCCAATTAGGAAACTTCCCAGGCTCCTTGTTTCCAGCTGAATATTAATTCTTGATATTTAGGAGAACTTGCCAAGAACAATTGCACAGTTCCTCCTGAGCCTTCAGCTCTTGAGTCACCATCACATTAGGGAAAGGTGAGCTTCATTCAGACAGCACAGAAGGGGAAATTACCTTTTTAAGGGTTTTTTAAGGTCTCATGTAGCCCTTAAGGGACTACATTATTTATTTAATTATTCATTTATTGTTGCATTTCTCACATCATCTCTTTTTTAAAAGAACTATGAAAATGTCATTAATCTTCACAGGGATCAATCATATTCCTGGACATGAGGGAAAGAGGTTTCTATGTTTGATGGAGAACTTTGAATCTCTGGTACTCTCCCTCTCCTGGAGGAATGGCTTAAAGGAATAAAGGGATGTTCCTTTAGTATTCTTCCTCCTGCCAAATGTATTGCCTCAATCTACCTAGCAAGGAAACAGGAAAAACTGGAAAGAAATATTAGCATTTATAGCCAATTCTTAAATCCAGATCTCATCTTGCCAGAAAGAAAATGTCCATTTTGATAGCAACTTCTATTTAGGCTGAAAAAGCCCTTTTAGTACATATGCTCAGTTTAATGTGATGTCAGTTGAAAACAAAAGTGAATATTACTGATTTTAACACCTCAGTGATCCAAGCTTTTCTCTGACGCAGGGAACAAGAAAAATTAGCAGGGAAAAGAACAGAGGACATGAAAAATTTGCAGGGAAAAGAACAATAAAGTACAATAAGACACGTCTGAGTAACTGCTCAGGTTCTGATATCTGCAAAACCTGAACAAGAGAGAGAGAGAGAGAGAGAGAGAGAGAGAGAGAGAAAGAAAGAAAGAAAGAAAGAAAGAAAGAAAGAAAGAAAGAAAGAAAGAAAGAAAGAAAGAAAGAAAGAAAGAAAGAAAGAAAGAATGAATAATGGAATGATTGAGATTAATTTGAGTACTTGCTGCTGCAATAATTAAAGACCTCTTTCTTATCATGTGAATGTCTCAGGCATCCCATTCATGAGGGAGATTGACACACTGATATATTTTACTTCCAAGTGAAAATGGATTTCTCTTCTATTGCAGCCACTCTGGGATATATTGAAGGAAAATAGTGCAGAAGACTGATAAGAGCAAGAAACAGTGAATAACATTTAGTCAGGACTGCAAAGAATTCTGCATCCTGAATCCACCTTTGATGAAGGAGCAGCAGGAATTGGACATTTCTCCTCTCTGTCTTTTCCAGGGATCTTTTCACCCTCCCACACCCCAGCCTTTGCCCACACAACTCAAACTCCTCTGGTTCCAAGGATGATAATGAACAGAGAAGATCTCCCAACCTTTTCCTTGCACATCCTTCCAGGTAGAACTCTTTCCTCCAAAAGGCATTGTTGTGAAGTGAAGGTGCAGAAAAAGACAAGAAATGTGAAATGGTCAGGAAATAGGGGAAGTTAGAGGAATAAAACCCCTGACTGTACTCCAGGTTGTTCCAATAATGTCTATATCTATTTCCTTCAAAGTCTCCCTATTGGAATAAAATGCCTGTTGAAATATCATATTTTTAAAAATCTAAAGCAGCAACCAATAAAGAAAAAAAAAAGGAAAGTAAACCCCCAGATTTCTCACTCCATGTATTTAATACGAGGTTGTTTCCTGATGAAACCCTTAGTAAGTGGGAGTACTCAGGGAGACACTTGGATTTACATAAATTTGAGACAGAAAAATGCTGTTAGAGAAAGTCCATGGCACTGCTTGGTTGGCATTGATTCTTCCAGCTGAAATTACTCCGTGTTGCAGACAGACACAGTGCTAACTCTCAGGCAAAATTCATAATTAACTTCAGAGTCTGTCCTTAAATTCAATCATTGCCCTTCCCTTTACAACATTAGCACAATATTTACAAGTTATTCATACACAATATGCCAACTCTAAGTTCTTATTTTACCTTGCTTTTAAGTCCATTTTATCATTGCCACACAAATTTTAAATATGACTCCTTGCCATTCCTGATAATTTGATTTTTACCTTTTTAAAAGGAACAGTACACATATCACAGCAACACTCAGCAGTTAATATAATTTAATGCAAAACTACACACAATTTTCAAAATGGATAGTGGAATTTATTTAAGAGTTCTGCTAGACTCAGCTTGATATATTGCATCATCATACAGTGGAATAGGTAATAGCTTAGGATTTTTTCTTCATAACAGCCAGTAAATTCAAATTCTAATAATTCTTCTATAAGAAATTCATCTGCTAAAGACCCAGGTGAAGCATAAGCCACTCACCAGAAGATTCCGAGGTCCTCAGCTTGGCAAATGCAGACGATTTAAAAGAATCATCCATTTGCTTTTTTGGCACAAAAATCCCAACCTTCCACGAGCAATTTCTAAGGGATCCATGATGGAAACAGCAAGGAGCACACCCAGCAATGCCTGGTGGAGAGTTTACCAAAAGGACAGAGAGCAAGTGGCAGAACCAAACCCAAATGTTCACCACAATTCTCACAACTCCTGGGCAAGGTGCGTTCTTCCAGCCACTCCTCTCTTTTTTCTGGTTACAATTTAATTTCCCTTTGGGGGAACAACAACAACAAAAAACCAACCAAACAAACCACACTCAGATTTGAAAAGAAATGTGTAAGATGAGTGTGTGAAGGCTTTGGAGGCTGCAATAACAAACACCAGATGGCTGAAGAGTGACTGCACGCCCCAGTTCACTTCTGGGCCCCTGGTCCCGTTCCGACAGCGGTGACGCCAGCAGAGCCCCGGTGGATTCCAGCCCCAGGATCACAGATTGTCCCACGTGTGCTGGGCAGGAGAGGCCTTGTACAGCCTGGGCTTACTCACCAAAAGTCTCCTCAAGCTGCAGCCGTTCCATACATCCTGTAATGCCTACAGGATTCAAGGATAATGTCTATTTTCTGATATACTGCTCTCCATCCAAATTACTTCAGCTGCGATAAAGGTTTTTTTAAAAATGCAAATCAGAGAGCAGTGAGAAGGATCAAAAGTTCAGAAAATGTTGCCTATGAGTAAATGATGACAGAGGAAACAGCAAAAGTCATGCACAGAACAATGGGGCTGAGGAAGACTTGGGATTGTTTCCTGTGCTAATGAGAGAGGGATAAACACGACTGAAAAATTAAGAGGAGGGATTCAGATTGGGCAGTAGGAAAACTTTCCACCTGTAGCTCCCATCACCAAGAACTGGAATAGCCTTGCAGAAAGAGGTTGTGGGATCTCCACTGCCAGGATTTGAGGTAAGGTCAGAAAAGGAGCTCCCAGGACGGGGTTTAGATTTAGTGAGTTCTACCTTGAGTAGAAACATGGACTCAATGACCTCCTGAGCTGCTTTTCAGCCCTATTTTCTATGGTTTTTCTATTCTATTAAAAACATGTGAAATTTCCCTTAGCTCTTTTCCTTAAAGGAAGGAGGGTAATTCAAGAGACACGGGATCTCCAGAGCATAGTCCTTAATTAATTAACCTGATAAGGTAACCTGCAGTCACATTGTGCAGTGTGGTGTGTGTGCCCCCTCCAGCTCCTGCCCTACATTCCAGTGTCTTCTGCCTCTGGAATGTGGAGCTGGATCACAAAGAGAGTGGTGTGGCCTAACTCTCTGGGAAATCAGTGGGAATTGAGGTGATTAATTAGGAATTGTAATCAGGCCCTTAATCCTAGGAAACAGAAAGACATGCCTTTGGAATCCGATTAGCTGCTTAATAATTCAAAAGAGGCACCCAGTAATGTGTTGGCTGCCTGGGAAAAGGCATCTTTTTCTGAGCCTTAGTCTCACATTTCCACTGAACTTCCAGGGAAAGAGAAGCCAACCCCCACCCAAAGCAAAATCCATGAGGCATCTACATTGGGTGTAACATTTTGTGGTTCTCAGTCAGGGCTCTCATTTATGGCTGTAGAATGCTGCAGGACTGAAGAACCAGCTCTTCTACCTCTGTTTGTAAGGAATGGTTCTGTAACCATTTCAATTCTTCTAAGAATTCTCTGCCCTATTAAAAAATTTTAATCATTTTTTTAGGGTAACATCTCCCTCATAGCCAGACCTTTGGGTGCATTACTGACAGCACCCTGTGCTGATCCCTTGTTTTATCCCAGCTGCTGAGAATCAGAACAGAGAGACTTAATTACTGCACCTTTCAATAAGGATTTCATTTTATTTTTGTTCTTTCTGCTGCAAATGCCCATGAATCAGAGGGTCACTTTAAGCACAGAATTCAATTTAATTATACTCAAAGGCATTTTTATCATTAAACAGGTCAACTTATTAAAAAATATCTTGATTATGAATAATGGAAAGCCTGGCAGGCAATGCAGGAGAGTTTCACTCTGAAAGCTCCCACATCCATTTGTTTAGATTTGTTTACTAAGCACTGGGCACTGAATGAACATGACAGCATTAACTGAAACTGCATTCAATATTTAATTGGAAGTAGAATGTAATGCTTATTAACGATTTTTTTTTAAGGTGAATATTTACCAGTATTTGTAACCTGGATTATTAATTTCTAATAAAGGCAGGGGATGAGAAAAGCAGCTGAGACATGGCACTGAACTGGGTCTGGTAAAATCCTTCCCAAGGTGCAGAGTGATTCCATGGAATCAGGCCCAGCCCTCAGCTAGGATTGGATCCTTGCTCAGGTAGGACAGTGTTTTAATTACATGCCAGGGAGGATGTCTCTGATGGACTATCCTCATATGAACCAGATCTAAATAGAAAAATCCATGCTGTTCATGAAAGCCTTGATGTGCACGTAGAAGAGAGTAAACATTCTGGAGAAAAACCATTCTGGATAGGAGGGAACAGAAGAAAAGCAAAGCTATTTTCATGCTGGGGTCTTTTCAAGGCAAGCATTTGCATATTTTTGCTCTATTTCGTATGCAACTCCGTGTAATGTGATTTCTGTGCTATTTATAAGGCTAAGTAGTCAAGTAACTGTGTTTTATATATCCCCTTCCTTTATGCTCTCCATTTTCATTAACTCTTTGTTTTCTAATAGTTCAGCAGGGCCAGAATTCATTTATTTATTTAACTATATGGTGAATACTAATTTGAAAACTGGCTGTTATTTTTAACCACTTGCTGAATGGATAAAAAAGAATTAATTTCACTATTTTAAGCTAAAGGCTTCAAAAGGCAATGACACAAGGATGCAATGCAAGAACTAAATTCAAGCATTTACTGATTTCCAAAAGGTTTTTACCTTCATCTTTATGTCCTCTTGACACAGAAAGGGAATCAAACTGCAGAGATAAAAAGCTATTACCTGAAAGGAGGCTGATTGCAAAGCCAGCTCTTCCCTGGGCTTGGAGGCCTTGGACCACTTTCCTAATTCACCCAGGATTACTTTATGACCCTGATCATAGATAACCACAAACACACACATTTGAGATATCTCAAATGGAAGAACTAGAAGCAATTTCTGTTCTTGGAAGAGAGTTGTATTTTGCTGGTTCATGAAGGCAGCCAGACAGAAGAGCAGCAGCTCTCACAATCCACAAAGACAACGTGGCATTACTACAACCCTGGATTCTTCTTTTTCATTTTCAGCTTCCTTTTCTACATAAAATCAAACATCCCACAGCTACAGCACCACAGAACTGTCAGAAAACTAGGGATCACGTGGATTTTATTTGCCATAAACGGTTGCTTATGGCAGACAGAGGTTCATGGGTGTTTGTTTTTATCAGGAGAACAGATGCATTATCTTCCTCTAATTACAGAAGTTTATTAAAACAGGGATTTATTCAGTTCTTCTCACATCAGTTCTGGTGTTCCTTTCTCTCCCATGCCTCATGTCTTTCCTCTCCCAGCTTTGTAACATCCTCTCAGCTGAGATTGTTCCTCTCCTGTCCAGACTGGAAAAAGCAGCAGATTTCCCGGTAATGGATTCATCTGCAGCTCTCTGATGATCTATTTTTGCTCAGATGATTCAATTTAATGTTCCTGCAGTGTACAAGGCTGACCTAAGCTCTCTCAGGTGATGACCTAAGGAGCAACATTGCTTCTATTAGTCATAAAAAATTTCCAAGATAAAGTTTCTTATGGAAACAAATCCGAATGAAAAAAAGCAACAAACAGTGGAAATACACAAACTTGCTGCTGCAGTGTGACACTAAAATGTGCTTAATAGTCTCCAGTTAGATCTCATACTGCTTACATTCATTTTCCAGGTATTAGATAGTTGATCACTGTTTGTTTGGACACAAGAGCAAAGACATTTCAAATGGAACAGCACTTGGATATTTAGTTGGAATTCTCTGTAAGAATTTGCCTTGTTTTTTGTTACCATTCTGACAAATTCCTGAGGCAGCTCTGTAAATAAGGTCACCACAAAGAAATTGGGCTGTGTATGAACAGAACAGAGCAGTACTTGGTTCTTGTGCTGCCTCCTCACCCTCGTTACTTCTGCACGTGGCCCTTGCAGCCCTTCTGCAGCTCTGTCCGTGAGTTTGGCAAGTGGCAGTGACAAGAATCTCAGTGATGTCATCTCTGTCACTCAGCTCCTCCGAGGACACCACCCCTGTCACCTCCACACTAACGAGGAGCACACCGAGTGCAACAGCACTTTCCAAATTCTGGATGAGGTAAAGGAACAGCAAAGGCAAAGCAGGAGCAAGGGATGGTGGTGATGGAAAGCCCCAGTTCCCCTCAAAAATCCAGAAATACACGGATATGTGTTGGAAGTTTTGGGATCTGGGCTGTCTTTTCTTGCATTCCACTGGAATTTCACTGTGGCGGCTTCTGAGCCCTGAAGAAAATGCTCCCTGACCCAAAGAATTTACAATTTCAATATTGAAATTGTCAGTCAAAAGGAGAGGAAAAAGGGCAAGGAAAGAGAAGCATTAATGGCATGAAAAGAATAATGATTTGCCACCCAGGTTAGTTCCACTGTTTGGGAGGGAGATTTCCATTCAAATATTGTTTAGATTATTATGACAAAATTAGGACAGGTAACAAAAGCAACTTCCAAACACAGAGGTCTGAACCACAACCAAATTGTGCTACAAATAAGCAGCACTCAGAATGATAGGATTTCTAATGAAATATTAGTCTTGCTGCCACATATGTCAATCCCTAAACTTAGGGAAAGGAACACCCAGAATATAAATTGGATTCAAGGCAAAAGCAGCTGCAAAGCAAAGAATGAGCTGATTTGACACTTGCTTAAAAAAGTCCATTAATCAGAGGAGAAATATTTATGCTTCCAAGTCAGAATACCAGACTTGAGAAACCAAATATCTGCATAAATTCCTCATTGTATTTTTAGACTTTCAGCCACAACACAACTATTTCTGTGAAAAACGTGATTATACAATTTTGTGTGCATGTTAACAGTTAGTGAGAGTAGAATTGAGAGATGTCCTACATGAAGAGATCTACAAAATGCCACACAGGTAACATGAAGAATATTTCAAGCTGACAGTGGACCACTTATTAAAACCAGATCATGTTTCATATCATCCAAAAGTGGTGGATATAACCTGCAAGTTGGAATTCATTTAATACTGCATAATTTCTTCCTATTAAATCTGAGTGGTTCTTTAAAAAGCCAATTATTTGTGATGGGTATTTTTAATGGAAATTTTGAAAAAATAGCCAATATCTAATCTTAAAGTTCTCCTGAATTTCTGTTGCTATAACAACGCACGAAAACCTTTTTGCTGTTGAGGACATCTGTAGCTATTTTTACAGGCAACAGCTGGATTTGTCTGTCTGAATTTCACTTACAAGAAAAAGTGTTTTATTTGCTGCCTTTGAACAAGCTTTTAACATAATGACAAATGTCAGAGCCCAGCAGGTTCAATAGCTGAATAATCTGGTATAAAACGTGTATTACATTGCAAAAGTTTAAATTAAGCAACGATTTGATTAAAAGTAGTGAGAGTCTCACAGTCCCCCCCATGCACAGACAGCTTCTCCTCCCAGATTTAGCACTGGAACAACAAGGGCACAACAAGTCTTTAGAAATGAGATCTTTGATGGCAGCAGAGGCCACCTTTGTACTTTACATTTGTCTAAAATTTACCAGTGCAGAAGAGCGAGTGTCTGACTTGCAACTTCCTGTAGAATGAGGTGTGTCAGGCACCTGGGAACATCCAGCATTCTGAGATGCCCAAATCCACTGAAAATGTAACAGCCAACCTTTCTCATCCTTCCCTAGAAAACTTTCTCATACAACAAAAACAACAAATCAAGTCAGTGATGAACATGGAGATTTCTCCATCAATAACTGAGCTCTCTCTGCACTTTGCAGGATTAGGCTTTGTGTAATCTTGCCCCCAAATTATTGATATCTGTAAGACTGCAAAGAGAAATTTGGAGCTCAACCAGGGAACACCCAAATTGGCATTGAGAGGAGGCCATTTTAGGTTAAAATTCCACTTTATGTTGTGCAGGAAGTATTTATTATTATTATTGCACATAATTTAGAATACAGGATCATTAGCAGGAACCCCTGAAGTGAATTGTTTGAGGATTAGGGAAGAGTGAGCAATATCCTAATGCTGATTACAAAGCTGTGCTCCCATGGTGGGGACAACCTGCTGGAAGCTGCATCCCTGCACCCCCAGGCACAGCAGCCTCCAGCGGTGCAGAGCCTTTCAGAGTACAAGGAATCACAAAAGGCTACGTGGATTCCTGAAAAATCCCTTCCTGCTGTTTCCAAAAAGACCTGTTAGTGATGAACTGAAATCACAAACAGAAATAGCACTGAGACTCTGCTGGGATATTGGAAATACACAATAGATGCATTATACAGAGGCAGGAACTGCACCTATGCCTGGGGCATGGGGATTTGGAGAATATTTGCTTTATTTTTCAAACAAAAGAGAGGAGGGCATGACATTTTGTTAGCAGGGTCCTGTATCTTTTTTTCTTTCTGATTTTAGCTGTAAATACATAATTACTGTAAATACATTCAACACCTACACAACTTCTAAACCAGCCCAGAACTGTTCCTATTGCATATGCTGATCAATAATTACCAATTTCATGCAGAGACAGGTAAATTGCCAGTGACTCACCCCAGGACACTTCGTGTTCAGACAGACGCCTACAGTTTAAAGGCAACAGTTTGCAACACAAAAGGCAACACCTGTCTGAAATTTTTTCTTAATAATTTACTTCCAGCTGATTGCTCACCACATTAAGATGTACAAGTTCCTATTGCAAAAGTCCTGAGTATGACTTGGATGTCAAGGAGATTTCCAGCCCTGTGGCAGACAATACTTTTGTTGATACTTTCTATGTTGAATTTATTGGAGAGCTTCCTCAAGTGAGGAGAAGTATTCAATTACCCAGTAAATATCAAAGAACATGCTTGATGCTGCTGTTCTTCCCTTGGACAGGCATTCCAGGCTTTGAAGTGTGACCTTTTGTTCAGGCCTACTGGAGTCTGTGTTTAAATTGTGTGCTGGAGAATTGGACACGGTGCTGAGCTTAGGAGTGATTTCCATGCAGGTTTATCCACAATGCAGGAAGCAGCACAGCAAGTAGAGACTAAAAGACCCAAGGCAGTAGTTTTTCAACAATTCTCTAAAAGAACAAACCAAACTCCCCAAAAAAGATTAAGAGCAGGCATATGAAACAATTGAAATTCAGTATCTGAACTCTGCCAGGCTGAGGAGCACTTGGATGCTTTGCTGTTGTTAGTAAGGGAATAAAGAAAATAACGCAGAGAATAAAACAGCCTTGGAATGCAGCCAGGACAAAGCAGAGAAATTCTGTCCCAAGATTCATGATCCATGTGAAGGCTCATCTGAAATTCCACTTGTTAATTGATTACTCTGTTGATCTTCAAGATATGAGGCCAAAAGACCCAGCAAAGTGCAGGGATGTGACAGGATGGGCACGGAGTAGAAAGCAACTTATTTGTTCGGATTTGGCAAAAAACAAGTAGTTCAAACAACTTAAAGAATTGGAGAATGACCTTGTGTTAATCAGGTTAGCATGCCCAAGGGAGTGGGAGGGAAATCTCTTTACTTAATAAGATCAGTCTTGATTTTAGAGATAATAGGGACATAATTACAAATTGGTGAGGATGATGTGACCTCCAACCCATCTTTTAAATCCTCATCTCGAGATACTTAATGAACTGAGTGAAAGTGGAAAATAAAATGGAGAAAGGGATGATGATCAGAGCCAATGCCTTGTGGAGAAGTCGTCGATAACAACCACACTGAATTTTGAGGAACTGAAAGAAACATTTTAACACCACAAGAAAGAAGATCTATATGCAGCAAAACCTTTTAACACATCTTGTAAAGCAAATTACTTCAATGCACTCACACTTTAACAGTGTTGTTTGCAGCTTTAACACACAGAATAAGAGCAAAACAGAGAGAAAATGAACTGGTCTTTCTTTGAAGCAACCTCCACACACATCTTCTTGGATAACCTTCCCAAAAATGTGGCGTTTTCTGTCTACTATTTATATTTACTGTGGCTGTTACAATGGGTTTTGGAATAAACTCTCAGCAATCAATCTTTAGAAACACAACAGGACTCGGCTTTTGCACCAAGGGACGCAAACATCTGTAACCCTGCAGGTGCTGCCATCTGCTCAGGTATTAGAATTTGTACCCTCAAATTACAATACTCTTTCAGGCACTATAAATACCTTTGGTTTCATATGTTGGTCATTTTATGAATGTTTTAAAAGTCCAAACCTTATGCACAAGCATTAGAAAAAGTATATATGTTAGAAAAAGAAGAGAGAGGTTTAGAATGGAATTGGGAAGGAAATCTTTCCTGTGAGGGTTTGAATTGCAGAGGGGATTTCTGCCAACAGTGACTGACCTTGAATTAGGCCTCAACACTTTGGAAAACACTTGAATTTACCTCATTTCCAGACCATCAGCATTCAAAACATGAGTGACTTTGATCCCCCATGTGCTGAAATTCTGAAAAACTTACCTTTAAACAACAGGATCAAAGTAACACCAAAGCATTACTAAATCTCTTTACTACCATTTTTCCAGATGAATTATTTAATATCAAACCAAAGAAAATAATTCTAACCTAGTGACTTCAAGATGACACTGCTCTCTGTTCCCAATTCACAATTACTGTGTGATCCTCAAGCTGAAATCAAAAGCTGCTCCATAAATTTAATGCTATTTAAGAAATCTAGGGTTTAAAGAATTTAAAGAAGAAATAGAAATAGAGGATAGCTTGGAGGGGAAAAAGAAATCTGTGGAAAGCCATGAAATTTCTCAGTGTTCCATCCTTCACGTCACAAATAATCTCTCAGGAGATATAAACACACAGGCAAAATTCAATTAATGCTTTCAAACTGACAAGAGTGGTTAAAAATAATAAAATTAAGCCTCTTTAATCAGAAGGCCTTGCCAAAAGGTGCATCCAGTGGAGGCCAGCACTGATTCCAAGGCCTGGGAAGGATCCCACTGAATGAGCCCAAGTGTTCCTAAACCTCCTGGGTCTGTCCTGAGCCATCCCATCCTGTCAGAGCTCCCAGAGGTGCTGGAAGCTCTCCCCAGATCTCCTGGCTCTCTGACAGGAGTTGGGTTGCTATGATATATTTCTATGGAATAATAGTGAAAAAAATCGTGGAAAATGTGAAGATTGTGGGCCTGTTCTCTGGAAAAAACATATTTGATCACAGGAAGCAATCCTGACCTATGAATTCCTTACT
The DNA here is from genome assembly GCA_013400495.1 of Nicator chloris. Lineage (NCBI taxonomy): Eukaryota > Metazoa > Chordata > Aves > Passeriformes > Pycnonotidae > Nicator > Nicator chloris. The sequence continues at coordinate 315,516 of WAAE01017740.1, read as the reverse complement.
AAAAGAAGTTCTTCCCACTGTTGGTTCCAATTTATGCTCATTTTGAGATGAATCCAACAAAAAAAAAGGGAGAAAAGAGCGGAAACAAAACAAGAATTTTGTTGAAAAGATACTAAGGCACTATAGAAAGAGTTTTTATGTTGTTATGGAAACCCAGAAAGCACAGGCTAGGAAAAAGAAAAGTGAATAAAGAAGCAATTTCAACTGCAAATATAAACATGTCCTTGCTTCCCGGAAAAAGTCCTTCCAAAGGATTTGTTGATGCTGTGCATCCAAGCAACTGAAAACTACAAATTCTACCCCAGAGAAACACAGATAAAAATTTGAAATCCACTGTGACAAAATAATAAACAGGACAAGGGATAAAAACCCAGATGGAGTTATCAAAGTGTTGTTTTCACACCCACGAAGAAGCAGTTTGCTGAAAATGCAGAAAACTTCAGACATTCTGTTTTAAGTAATCAGTGGAGTGTTGGAAAAGACAGGATTCTGTATTTATCTGCAGAAAAATAGTTCTCTGCTCCTCTCCCACATTTGTATTTGCATTTCATACATTTTGAGCAGGTAGCCAAAGAAATAATTCTGTTCTCTGAACATAAATTACTTGGGAAAAATTGGTTGTGTTTTATATGAAGCTACTCTGAATATGCAGAATAAAATGCAAAAATGTCCATTATCAGTTAGTCTATAGTGCTTTGCACATGAAAAGTTAATTTAAATATATTTCCTGACACAGCCTTAAGTTGCACCCAAAAATAATGGTAATTAAGTGCAGTTATACATTTCAGATTATACAGATATAACCAAGCTTTGGCTTTAAAATCCTCATTCTGTCATTAGGTAATTCTTAATGGAATGGCACAAATCAGTCCTGCTAATGGCATAATGCTCTTATGTACCTGGATAATCTGCACTGCTCAGGTATCTTGTAACTTGTCAGTTCAGGATCAGGATGGATCTTTTAGGGAAGAGCACCCAAAAGTGGCCTTTTCTCTACAGAAGGACAGAGGTGCCTGCACTGAAAACACCTTTCCACTGCTTGAGAAAGAAAAAAAATTGTTTTTTTGACTTGTAGCAATGATCATCTGCTTATGTAAATCAACAGCAAGAGAGAGTTTGTCATCAATTCTAAATATTCAAGGGGTAGATTGTCAGTGACTCCTCAGTGGTTTTGGCACCAAACATCCTGCCTGCACCTACTGAACAATTGCTGCTGCTGATGGAATAATGGGCAGGAAATCCACTGCACACATCCAATAAGCACTTCTGTAAATAAGCTAATCTTTGAAAATAGTTGCTCTTCCTCACCAAAACAAAACACCAAAAAAAGAAAAAAATCCCCCAAGGGCAGCAGACCACAGAGTCCACATTATGGACCCAGTGACTTCTAAATTCATTCTGGAAAGAAAACCGTTTTTACTGCAGCCATCCATCACTCACCCAGCTCAGGAGTTTTTACTCCCTGCAGGGCAAAGTCTCTTCATCCTCACTTCTGTCATTTTAAACCACAGAAGGGAACAAATCACACACCTCAGACTTTAAACTTGGGGTTTATTTTTTCTTACACCAATTTTTTAAGTCATTTTGTGGCTGGGAACTCTGAACTCAGGGATCTGAACTGTGCTGACAGTAATGGTGCCAGTTGAGGAAAATCACTGAACTCTTCATGCACATACATTTGTACATAAATAAATAAAAATCAAGCAATATTCACAGAGATGTTATCACTGTAGTTCTAGAAAAAGACTGAATTGCACTGAATTACTGGGTTTAACTTTGGTTTGATGATCCCATGCTCTTGCAGACACCTTTGCCTCCAAATTCCTGTCAAACTCCTTAATATTCTTTTAGTAAAACTCAAAAATAGAAATATGGATCTTAGGAGGATCTAGTGTAGGACTTTCTTATGGGAGAAACAAAACAGGTAAATGAAATCTAATGTGATTTTTCAAACTGAAGCATTTTACCTCATTTTGTGAGGATACTCACAGAAAGCCACCCTGTTTTCCAATATTCTTCAGCAGCACACACAGCCAAAGCCTTATATGTTTAAGAACAAGAAAGTGCCCCAATAAATACTGTCACCTCTCTATTTGAGCCACTGCATGTCCAGAAATACTGTTTCAAATTCTGATGTGCAATGAACATTCCCATTCAACATCCTGGTGGGCACCTTCACTGCCAGCTCTGAGCCAGGAGCAGAATAATTGCAACAAAGAACCCGGGGAAATGGTCCCAGAAAAAGTATTTTCCTTTGGGTCAGGTGGGAGCAGGACTTGAGAAGCCCAGGATGGTGTCCCTGCTGCCATCCTGTCTCTGCTTTGAGGTACAGAATTAGTTACAGTCTCTGCCATAAAAGATACAATGCACTGATTTTTCCCTAATTAAGGATGGAGTGGAGAAACAACATTTGATTGTTATTTACCTTTCGACATCTGTCAGCTTCTTTCAAATACAGTGATTTGAAAGGGGAGAAGAAACCTCACTAATTGCTCTCAGAGCTGTGTGAAGAGTTCAGGCTTTCTCTTTTTGGGTTTTTGTAGGGAAGAGCTGTATTTCAGATGTAGTGTGTGTTGCTATGGTAATTATTATTTTACTGAATAGTATACATTCAGAACTGATTTCATATTGTCAGACAGCAATTAAACAGATTAGGCTGTGTATACTCACAGTTCTGAAATATTTCCAATTTGTTTTAAATTTTAGGGCATGTGAAAAGCACTGGTCTGGGAAGTGAAATATCAATTCAAAGGGCAGCTCCAGCTGCACAGGTTTCCTCTTCCCTCCTCCTCTACTCACAGGCCAGGGTATTTAGGAGTGGAAACACTGCAGGACATTTTGGGGCCTCAATTCCCACTGTGTCTCTCTGTCTCTCATCTCCTGCTGTAGACTGGAAATCTCTCTTTCCAGATGGCTGCAGCAGCAGCTCCAGTAACTATCCAAAACTGAACATACTGCCTTCCATCTCCCATTACTACCCTGCTCCTCAGAGGAAGTTTTCACTTGCTGGCCACTGAAAAAACCTCAATGAAGATAAAATTATTTTCCTCCTCCTGCTGTCCCTTTGCCACCATCCGACATCTGAAGGCAGGCTGGCATCACTGCACCCCAGTTTGGTCCCCAGGACACCTGGACAACAGAATCAAAGCATGAAGTGCTCACTCTTCACCACAAACCCTCTGACTTCAGGTCCAACAAAGTCCTTCAGGCTGGCAATCATTTCCAGATTTATCCAGCCCCCTCAGGTTATAGAAACACAAAAGAAGTCAAGGAAGAAAAACAGGAAGCAACATCATTTAGTTTTCCTGAGAGATTCCAAGTATCTCAGAGTAACTAGAGAGAAAAGATTCCCCCAGGACAAAAATGATGCTAAAATTGGTGTAACCAAGCCCAAGAAACCCTTTGGAATTTTATTTGCTGTGTCTTAGCTTGGCATAGGAAGAAATTATAGCAGCCAGGACAGGAAGGTAAGAAAACTCAGGCTTATGCTCAGCTTTAATACAGGTTTTCTTTGGTAAACCAATCAATTCCAGAATGCCATTTTCCCGCATGCTAAGAAATAACTCAAGGCAAAATTTAATCCGTGTGAGTAGGGATAGTCATGGAGATGAATGATGAGTTTGAAAACTCTTGGATGAGAAACACTTGAAAAATGTCCAGAATTGTCAGGAAGGAAAGGAGCTGTGCAGCTTCTGAGCAAAGGATAATACCCTCCAAAAAAAGAGCAAATGAAGCCTCAGTTTTGTAGGCCCATGGCTGGATATGTGCAATAATACAGGTAAAAATAGAGTGCAGCTTTAAGCTTTATGGGGACAGGCACAGAACAGCAAGAGAAATGATGAGATTATCTAATTATCCATATATTTTCCTGGTCATTCTGTCTCTCAAGTAAATGATTTTCATAGGTTGACATATTCCAGTTTGTGGGAGCAGGTCAGTGAGGAGATCAGGAATGAGTCAGCAGTGGAAGGCTGATGGAAACATTAATCTTGAAGAAAGCTAAAGGATGAGAGGAAAACAGAATCATCCAAGATCAGAGAGGATATAATGGGCACAGAGGGTCTGAAAGGTGAACAGACTGATGGCTGCACAAGGGAACATCAGCCTGCAGGAAGCTGGCACCGCACAGGCCATCAACAAAGAGGAAACAAACTGACTAAAATAAGATAGAACCTTGAAAATTAGGATAAAAATCATTTGGATTCCAAAAGGAGACATAATTTACCCAAAGGATGTCACGCCCTCCTGGCAACATGAGTGAAGCAATTATACAGCATTTGCTGTTTCTCCTGGTGATAAGGAATCAACATAATCTGGGCATTTCAGACAGCTCACAAAGGATTTGGCATCCAGTCCGGAAAGTCTTGACTTATCTTTTTGTCCCAGTTCCCAACCCTGTGAACAGTGGGGGCTTTGTGTGCCACCAGTGTATTGCTAAAATAGCCAGGTTGTTCACAACAGCACTCTCTCCCCAAAATCACCAAAACAAGAATGGCTTTTTAATGTCTTTTGGGTCAAGCTGTCATGTCTGTAAAATACAGACATGCTGGGTATCCCTGACATATGGTCAGAATAATTTGAGTTGTTTTCTTAAATACAACCTTCTCTTAAGGCAAATGTACTGTGAAAGAGCTATGGAGGGGAAAATGATGCAAAATAAATCAGTATTCAGTTCCAAGGGAGATTATAATACATATTTAATTTTAATATATACTGAAACTCTCTGTTGGGCTTAATATTCAGGCTAATTATGACTAAACCATAGTGATTCTTTCCCTTTCCTATGTGTTTGAGAAAATTTGGGTTTGTCTGGAGAGAACAGGGAAGTACAGACAAGGTCATTCACCTTCAGCTGCTGAAAGAGCTCAAATAAAGAACCTGAACTCTAATTTCTGCCTCTGGAAAAAAATACAAATGGTTAACTGGTGTCAGGATTCCACAATATGAGTTTAGGAAACCTCATAATCCTCAGCTTTCCAAAAGGGCCACCACATTAAAATGCAGTGGTGAAGGAACAGATCATTCTTTAAGGCCACGCTGGCAGCTGAAGTGATTGTCACAGCAGTGTCCCCAACTTTCTCCTTAAAATGGTTCTAACAACATCCCTCAGCCCTTGCCGAGTTAACTTGCAGTTAGCACGTGTGAGGCTGAGCTCAAAGTTATTTTGGGAGCCAACTGGAAAGGAGATTCAGCCTTTTTAAAAATGGAATTGTTTTCTCTGGTTTAAGACTGTTTCCATGGAGAGACCACAGCATATGAACATCTTTAGGCCAAGTGCTTTGCTGCAGGCTTATCTGAATGGAAGCACCACAGGAGGAGGGATAATTGAGGCCAGTTGTTTAAAATTCATGGGCCTCCTCCTATACTTAACTCAGGAGCAATTTATTTTCATTATTTTGATCTGTTAAGCATTTAAAAGTTAAACAGTGCTATACACACCTTCTCTTAAGTGATATATCTTAATATAATATTTACTCAGGATGAAATAAACTTAGTGGCAACAATATCATGCTGTTGGGTGAGGGTGACAAAGTGGCAGGAATATTGCACTGTAGATTAATGCAAAGGGATGTATGAGGGGAAGAAACCTCCATCCTAAATTCACACACAAAATAGTGGGCTCTGAACAGACTATTGCCTCTTGGGAGAAGCATTCTTCTAAGTTATAATGAATAGGTCTATTAAAAAGGCAGTTTACTCTTCACTAAAGGAAAATAAAGCCAATAGAGTGGTGGTAGTTACTGGAAACAGGGATGGTTTTATCCTGCTTTATAAACCCTGCGTGAATATTGTCTCTGATTGGGATCTCAGTCCAGCTTCTCTCCTTACAGCTTCCCCTCCCAGCACAGACAAACAAGAAAAAATACACAGAAGGCAATAAAAACCCATAAAAGGAACAGAACATCTGCTCTTGGAGGAAGAACTAGGAGTTTATATTGTTTAAAAAGTAAATATACTGGATATGCTGTGTGATCTTGCACGCCTTCGCAAGGCAAAGCCAAAATTCAACCTTTCCCCTCAAAAAATGCTAATTGGAATTTGGCAGAAGCAAGTTTTGGGATTGAGGAGCTAATGTTTAAACTTGACAGGCTGACAAAGATTTACCTAAGTCTTGAGAACATTTTCAGAGCTTAAAAATGCAGTTTCCCTCCTCTGTGCTCACCCCATCACATGAATTGCTGGTTTAATCTGTGTTTCACCCAGTTCAATAATTCATGTTCAGGATCCCACTCTCAGGAATGGGGATGGGAATGCCATGGGCCGTTTCCAGTCAGGAATGTTATGGGATGCAGACATTGCCATCGTGGTGGCAAAGCCAAAATAGGGCAGTGAGCACAGAACTCAGCACAATTCAGTGTAAATATCTCAGTTCAATGGTCACATACCTGGAAAATTAGGGTCAAAACACTCAGATATAGTTCCAGTTTTTTGCTAATGGAAAAATGATCACCTGAACTACCTTAAAATCCAGCAGAAGAGCCCTCACCTGCTGTTTATTGCATGGAGTTGTTTGTTCCATGCCTGGGCCAAGAGGACACCTGCACACTTCTCCCAGGACAGAAGGGTCGTTAAAAACCTAAATGGAAGAAGGACAGGAAGAAAATTTCCTCTGGCAGGTCAGGATGCTGCCACTTGCTCTGTCTTTGCTGCTCATGACGAATGTGAGCGTCAGGCTCTCAGATCTGAGCCCCAAATCAGACAAGCTGATCCTCAGAAGACAATGGCTGAGTCTCAGAACATTTTCTATAGCTAAAGAAATTCCATTTAATAGCAGAACATTTACCTTTGACATCAGAACCTCTGTATACACGAGAGGAACAATTTACAATTGACATTTTCCACAGCAATACTCTGTTCCATTACAAATGCATCATGTTCTTTCCATTCTTATGCATGAAGAATAATGACCTTAAAAGTAACATTTCAATTTACAGGAAATTTTAACCAGCACAATCACCATCCCCAAAGGAATATGATATTGAAATATTATTCTCTTGAACTTTGCAAAACACAGTGAGATATCAACACAAATAACAAACCTTTCACTGATTTAAGGCACAGATACTGTGGTGAGGTATTTTTGCAAGGAAAAGTTAATTTGCTCTTCTCTGCACAAACAATATTGATAATTAACAGACAGTCCATATTCACTGACTCAAACCAAATTTCCTGAGATGAACAGGGGTACAGAGAAGCAAAAATATCAGATTTTCCCTGGGATCTTCGACCTGCATTTCCTGGACTAATGAGAAAGCATCTCATTAAGATGCAAACAAGCAAGCCACGTGAAAGGAATTCCAGCCTTCCAATTGCCTTTGTAATTTCCTGTATTATGACAAACATTTCTAAACACAGGCAGACATTTTCAAACCATTAACTGCAGGTTTTGAGATATTTTAGGTCTAGATTCCCAGTTTACTACCAATACACACTATGATATGAATATATAGGAACCCTCCTCTTTTCCTATAGAACAGAAACCAGTCCTGTAGCAAACATGGGTTAATGGAACAAGATAAGCCACAAAATTCCTGTCAGCCATGACTCTGTAAACAAAATATGACAGCAGAAGAAAAATTGAAATGTTCGTGTATTTTCCTTCTTGAAATTCAGGATCTGATTCTGCTGTTTGATTGCATCTCTTGGGATAGACTCAAAAACCAGACAGGCTTGCTTTGTCATGTTTCTCCTCTGGAGAATTTAGAAAAAGAACCTATTTGCACCAGTGAAGGTTGAAAAAATCGGAATCAACAGTGACACGCTCAGCTGCTTCCTCCCTCCAAGACAAGTGAAACAAGAAAACTTTGTATCTTTTATCCAACTGGAGGCGTTGCCCCCAATGGATTTTACACATTCACAAATATATTTATGATGCCTCATTAGCCTGGCAAGATGAATAAACTCCATCAATCAACATTTATTTTACTAGATTTAACTGCTATTACCCTTGAGTTGAAAAGGAAATGAAGAAAAATGTAGGCTTGTAGGAGCTGTTCGCCCAAAGGCTTTGTTAAGGATGAAGGGGAAAAAAAGGAATAGAATCATTTGGGTTGGAAAAGCCTTTAAAGATTGAGTCCAACTGTTCCCCAGCACTGCCAAGGCCACCACTCAGCCATGTCCCCAAGTGTCACATCCACAGGGCTTTTAAATCTCTCCAGGGACAGTGACTCAGCCACTTCCCTGGGCAGCCTGTGCCAATGCTTGATAACCCTTTTGTTTTGTTTTTCTGTTTTGATCAGGGAACAAGAATTACTCATCTGCTGTAATTATTCTTGTGAACAGCCATACCTTCCAGCAGGGTAAGGGCAGAAGCTGCTGTGCCCCTCTCAAAAAGAATCTCCAAAGTTAATGGGAGCTGCATCGAGAGAGCTGAAAGTGATGAGCTTCTACTCATTTGGCAAGGAACTGAGATGACAGGAATTGGTGACGTCGTTGTGTTCTTCATGTGCCTCTGTCACTGCCATGTAAATCACCAGCAGAAGTGCCAGTGATGTGAAATTTTAGATGAGCACTGACTGGGGAAGGGGAGCAGGAACCCTGAGCTAAACCCTGGTACTGCAGCTGGCAGAAATTGTGCTGAGATTTAGCACAGGACTTGGGTTTCAGGAGTGAAACCACAGCCTCAATCAGCCCTAAATTAAAATATATTTATTTCCAGAGCCTATGCATGCACAGGTCTGTGTGTGTACGCCTTTAAAGATAAACCAGCAAGCAGACAGATGTTGATTCATGGAGAGTTAGAATTAAAATAGCCTCCTTGCTGATTACACCATTCAGCAGAGCCTGTTATGTCCTATTTGATGTTATTTTTTCATTGCTGACTGCTACTACGTTGTCTCATGTCCAATGTCATTTAACACCATGTTCATGATGCCACAAAGGTACTAATTGACCAGAACATTCCAGTGTGTATATTAAGACTTCCATCATGCAAAAATAACAACATAAATGCCTGGGTTTGCCTGTGCTATCTATCTGTAGGTAGATAGCTATAATCCCCCAATCTCTCTATATCCTAATCCCTCTGTTTTATCTCCAAAACAATACTGAAAAACCCCAGGACAAACCATGCTTATATTATGCCATATTAAAAGCTCAGCAGAATTTCATTAAACAGCTACATTTGCTTTGTTTGAGATTACAAACACAGATCTCCGTCTTTCTGGCAATCCATAACCCAAGATATTTGGCACTCTATCAACAATTCCAGACTTGGAAGGATTATAGATGTGCTGACAGTTAAAGGGAGTTAGAGTTCCCTGCCTAAGATAGATAAGTAGCATGTACTCTTTGATAAGTGCTATCAGAGCCCCACTCTGACAGGAATTCCTCCACCATGCCACTAAATCTTGCACCGTGAAGCTCATTAAAGGCGCTGCCATTTGTCCCAGCAGAGGCAGAACTCCCCTGTCACCAGGAAACATATTCCATTTCTTTCCCCAATTACATACACACTGCTTTATATTCCAGATTCAGAATATGTTCAAGGGGCTGGGAGGAGGGGAAGAAGGCAGGCTTTTGTAGGAGCACACAGATCCAGTCCCTGTGCTTAATCTGATGAGCTGTAAGACAAAGCTATCCGGTGGCTTTGTGTCAGAGGAATAAGCTGAGCAGTACAACACAAATTCCACTGTTTGTAAACATTTCATTCCCATCTTTTAGACAGAGCACAGGGTTGCTCTGTCGAAATGAGGAGTTTCTGGAGAAATCCTGCAGTTGGTGGGGGGGGGGTAATCTCAGCTCTTTAGTTGCAGTGATTCCTCCCCGTGCCAGGTTTTTGCAATATCGTTACCCACACACAGAGCACGAGGATCTCAGCCAGCTCCATTCAGAAGCAGCACATCTAAGTTGACTGAACATTTTTTTCCTACAGGAATATCACGATGATAGGTTCTGCAGAATGTGGTCAGACTTGTGCTCAGTTCACTGGATGCTACACCATTACGAAATCCATTCTGAAATCTCTTCTTGCCTTCAAGATAATTAGGAAAATAACAGAGCTCCAGCAGCAAAAGCCTTGCTGTATGTGTAATGAAGATCTAGGATCAAACACCTCAACAGATTCTCTTAAAATAAGTGTATTATAATTTCCTAGATTATTACCTGCCAAAGCTCAGTGGGTGGGCTCTGAAGGCCTACGCTGTCAGGAATCCCAGGTTCTTAGAATCCTGTCATATCTGTCTGCATCCACCCCCTCAATGTTTCCAGTTTCCCTTCTTCTGCTTCTGAAAGTAATTCCCTTGGGAGCTGTCACATTAAGATATTGGGATACAGCCTTCCCACTGCACTTTTGGATTCCAGCTGAACCTGATTGTCAACTTCGCTAAGAGAAAGTGAGTACAACCTCCTCCACTGTCTTGAGATTAATTTGCCTTGAGCTAATGAAAGTCAATTTCTAATTTCAACCCTTAATTGTGATCAATAGGGCTTGAATGAAACTTATCCAGACAAACAGGGAGAGAATTGATAGGCAGAATCCATATCCAATGCGGCCATTTAGGATTACGTACCAGCCAGATTGGATTCTTCAGGTTTAGGTATTTTTCAGAAACAGGGAGATGACAGCTCAGAGTTATCACAGGAGCAAATCTGGTGAAGTTAAAGAGCATAGTGAATGGGTTTAGAGTCCCACAGATTATCACTGGTTTTTACATAAATGGGCGTTCCATGAGGTGCCTCACACACTTTATTGGGAGAGGTCTGTTCCCTGCAGGTGGTAAGGCCTAAATCCTGACCAAGCCATCACCTCTGACTCTTCACTCCCCCACTTTTACTCTAAATCACCTTAGAGCATGGACAGCTTATTTCAGTTCCTATGGCATTCTCTGAGACACCATGGAGAGGAAAAGTCACAATACTCCTGCATTCTTAATTCAGAACAAAAAACCCACCACAAGACTTTGTACATCCACACACTAACACGTCATTTAACCAATTCTATATTTTCAATAAGCTCCCAATCAGGTTATTTTTAACTCAGAAAACTCATTTGATCTTACTGGTGACTCACGGGCAAGCTTCTTGACTACACATAAAAGCTGTTCTAGACAGGGCTGTGCATTTGTGTGCTTTTTTTTCCTATTATTGAACACCATGGCCAGTATTTTGCAGAAATAAAATAATCAGAATGATATTTTCAAGCCTGATATCAAGGGCAACACTTCCCAAAGTGCTTTGTTTACACTGCCATTTTTCGGGAACTTTCCCAGTTCGTTGTTCCCACCAGCGTTAAGATGAGGGCAACAATTTGAGGCACTTGAGTGCAAAATTTCCTTATCATGTCACTTCCCCTTGCTCTAAGTGAGACTGGCAGCTTGTATTCGCTACTCATACTCACAGTAGTAGTCTCTCCTCTTTTCACAGATAGTACTACAGTGGTTTTATAACTACACACAGAGAGCAGCAGTAAAAATGTCACTAAAATTAATCAGCCTTGTATCTGTGCTAAAAATCTTAACTTAGCATGCAGATATTTTAGTTTCTCTCAGATTATGGTTACAACAAATGAATAATGAACAAGCAAATGCAGAGAGAGGCATCATCCTCAAACAATTGACTGTGTTCACACAACGGAGATGTGTAAATTATCTTTGGATCCAGGAGGTGGAGAAGAACAGATGATTCTGTCGAGCAGAATAATACTTGTGGGATGTTTTCTTCTACAGGATATCCCAGCATGTGGGCTGGAACATGGAATTGAGGGTGTTACGATTATACTTAATATACTATATAGATATACTTAACACTGCAAAATCCTTATTTTGATATTAGGTCAACACATCACTTCACACTTCAATTCTGCCAGCAACCAGCAGAAAACCAGATCCCTTACAAAAGAGGAGGAACAAATTTAATAATTACCAATTTCTCTTAGATGTCAGAAAGAACAAATCTACAAATTACCAATCCCATCCAAATTGATGTAAGTTCATCAGCACTATAATCAGGGGTAATGTTTCCGAGTACATTTTTCAGAAGCAAACGCAACACCAGAGTTTCTTCTCAATTATTTTAAATTTACATCAGTCATATCATTTTGAGCTGAGTTATGATACAATGATTACTTGGTTTGGCAGCACCTTCTAATTCACCTTTTCTTTTGCATATTCCTGTTTTAGGAATTTTTATGGCATTTTTAAATGCCATTTGTATATGGGACTTTTTTAGAGGCACAAGGAAAGCGCTTATCAAACAAGACACCCAACTGGATTTGTATTTGTAGCAGCAGCACAATACAATTATCATTTAATTTATAACTAGCTCCATTCAGACTTTGTCATGGAATGGGCAGAGGATGGGAAGAAAAGATCAAGAATGAAAAGGATTATCTTAAGTGGAGAAGAGTTTTTGAATGCTAACTTTTAAACCAAAAGTGACTTGCTCTTTTCTTTTTCTCCTCCTATAAATTTTTTCCAGCCTCCTGCCCTGCTTTTGTATTTTTCCTTCCTTTTTCCTAAAGTAAAACAGATCATCTTCCTTAAAATAAAAGATAAATATAGAATAAATTAATTAACTCAGTTCTGAGACATAAGGGTTTATGAAATGGGAGGATGTGTTAGTTTATTCTCGGATTTAAAAGCAGCAATTTTTGAGGGTCATATCCTGTGCCTTTTTATTTAGCCCAAACTTCCTTTGACATAACTTGGAAGTCCTTGACATGCAAAAAATGTGGATTAACCTCCACACACACTGTGGCATCTCCCTGGAACTTTCCAAGTTTATTGTTGCTACCAGGATCACTACCAGGGTTTAACACCTCTGAATGTTTTCTGTTCTTATCTGCCAGACAGCCACAGGCAAAACGAACACACTCTCACCTCGTACACTACCGAAAGGAGACAGCTGAATTATTTTATCAGTCTTTCCAAAAAACCTTTGAGTACAGCCTAAAACAGCTCCCTGAAAAGCATCTGGAGCTGGTAGCAGGATATTAATAGCAAACCCCCATGAAAGCAAGAGCATGAGAAAGCACCAGATCCTTCTCTAAATTAAAGTAACAGCACAGCCCCAATACCTGGAAGGGATGTCAAAGTACAAACCCAGCCTTGTGTAACCAACTTCAGCTCAGAAACTCAGCCAGGATAAAAAAATTGAGGAGTTTCTCTATTTTGCAAACCCCTTTCACAGACTGACAATGATTCTCTAAGGAATGAATGGGTGGGTCACTTAGGTTTGTGGTATTATTTAACTCTTTCTTCCTCTTTCTGTTTTATTATTTCACACTACCTTAATGAGCTGGGTTTCATATCTTTACAAACATAAAGCAGACTTCCTCAAAGTGCTTTCCTTCTTCTTTCTGTACTTCCTCAACAGATGTTCTTTGTTATCTCTATTTCAGAAAAATAAAAAATAATACCCTCCCCACAAGGTGTAAATTCCAGATGTAATATTTTAGGTTACAATCTTTGTTTTTCTTCCTGTTAAGATGCACAGACAGAGCATGGAACCAGGAATTACACAAATTCATCAGTTTTCAGAGGACAATAAATTAAATTGAATAGTTTTCAATATGTTAATGGCAAACTGGCTTTTTATTAAGTAAGTCATATTTTGTAAAGTGTAAAGTATGTCTTGTAATTGGTTTCTTAAAGCTATTTAATATAGAATTACATTAACAGAAATGGGAGAAGAGCTTTTTTAAAGAATGATAATCTAAAGATTTAGAGCTCATTGCTTTCTGCATTAAAATTTCAACCAGCTAGGATGAATTTAAATATTTTTCAGATTTATTGTATTCAACTCTATATATTCCCTGTTGGCAAACCTTTGTACTTGCATGTCCCAAGACACAGGAAAAGTTTGTAAAATTTGGGGGAGGAGAGAAATATTTTTAGGATATTTAGTAGTTTTGTAGGGTAAACTATTCTTTTCTAATCCCCAGAGCTAGATTTAGAACTTTGTGGCTTGGCTCATGTTTTTGGAGATGACTTTATTGTATGCTATGGACAGCATCAGCACTTAGGAAAACAAAGTGAATGTGAATTGTGGGGTGCTAAACCGAAAGTATCCAAAAGCCAGAAACACTTCTCTAAAATTAGTATACAATGTAATTAGTGAGATTTGAAGCATTCTGTATGGTCATTTGGGTCATTCCTAATCAGCCAAACTGAGAGAGGTTGACAGCAATGAGGAAAGTTTAAAGCATTTCAAATTGATTCTCAATGCACTGGGGAAGGGGAGCAGTCACTTAATGCAGGCTCAACTCCTCTCCAGCCTGGATACACATCCCAGAACCTGCAGCTGCTTTTCCCACTCATCCCAGAGGGAATTCACCAGTTTTACACACTGATGACTCTCACTCTCTGTTTATATAGAAGACAATTATTTCCATTGATTTACACAGTTTGTACCACTGAGGTAAAAGGTTAAAAGTTCACACTTCTGTTTTATCAATGTTCATTTCTTCTGGGGGCACTTTCACCAACGCTTCAGGTTAGGATCAATTAATTTTCTAACAGAATCTGATACTTTGGGTATTTTAAAATTTGAACTTTTTGGAGTGCCAAGAAGAGAAGAGGTTAATTTCATGTCACACCAGGTAGATCCCTCTGTCTCTGAGGAGCAAACTCCAGTGAGAAAGCAGAACTAAGAACAACCCAACACCCCCATGCTCTGCAAGCACAAAGTGCATCTGTCCCAAACAGGGGTGTTCCTCTAATCCCCAGAAATATTGGGCTTCTGACTTCTCATTACCAAATATTTAGGTTTTTACCCAGCTTTTCAGAAGAACGTGGTAATAAGAGTTTAGAGCATAAACTCATTTTAGACAGGGACCTTTATAAATAAGTACATGAATTCAATCATATTTCCTCAAACACAGCAATGAGATGACAAACAGAATGACACCACTTATAGGAAAAACTTGGAAAAGGCTTAGTTTAAAATATGTCATGCTGTGTATAAGTGTGTACCTTTAGTTTATAACTTACTAAATCCCTACTTTTTATCCATGTTGGAATTTTAGATAATTTATCACTGTTGGGCCCAGAGGTTCCAATAGAACTGAATGTTTCCATGGGATTTCAGGTGATCTATTACATACTAACAAACCAAACATCTTATTTTTAATATTTATTTTGTTGAGAAAAAGAACAAAAAATTGTTGAGTTCTCAGCTAGAGCATGGGGGTTTCAGCCTTGCAGAACTTGGAGTTAGGACTGAAAGGAACAGAACCATTGTGGCAGCTAATTAATCTAATATGCAGAGCACTGTGTTTGTAACACTAACGAGGAACAACTCACCACGTTCATTTCAGCTCTCTGAACCTCAGTAAGAAGGTCATAGCCTGAGGTGAAAGGAACAGCCCTCGAGACAGTGCCAAGAAGTTAAAATGCCAAGGGCCTATTTTTACATTCTGTTTCTATTATTAGTTACACTGTGTGGAAGTACAGAACCTATGAAAAAATCATATTCTGAAACGAGAGAAAGTACACAAATGCTTTGCTGTAAAAGAAGAGCAGAAGAAACTAAAGTTGAAAAATTGTTAGGTACAATTTAACAGGCGTTACTGGATCATCAAAGGCCAGCAAAAATAGCTTCAGAACCTTATCCTCTGAGAAAATTAAGGAGCTGCCCAGAATTTTACCCAATTAATCAAATATTCCTTTTCTTGTAATTACAGTTTCCCACTTCAGGTTTTTGTGCATCCAACCCCGTTTTCCCGTGATCAAAGTTTAGCAGCCCACTTTGTAATCCTGCTCTGCCACCGAAACCCATCCAGCTTCAGAGTGCACAGAGAGTTCAGAGCTGGGAGCAGCACCACAGCTTCAAATGCTGCTTCAGTTACTCAATCATTACTTGCCCTCAGCTGTTTTCCATCCAATACAAACATAAACTGAGGTAATCCTGCAATCTGGTTAACTTGTTTAACTTCTGTATTAATTATAGAAGTACCCAAGGGCAGCTATTTCCCACGCACTCCTAATTTATGGCTCTGATGATTACTTCTTTATAAAATGTCTTATTAAAGGCGGGTAATGTTGTTTCTTCTTAATGAAGTACAAAGGCACGGCAGAAATGTTTCTGTAAAACAAGTCCACAGTCTGCAATCATTTTATCTAATCACTAGTGTGTTATAACAACAAAAATCTGGAATATTTGGTTAGTAATTGAGATTTCAGCCAACCCAAACAGAAGGCCCTAAAGTACAACTAGTAGCAGTGGCCATTTAGCAGTGTCATGGGTTCCTAACATGTTACACCCACATATTGCCTAGGATACATTTATTTTTATAATCATTTGCATTACATAATTGTGATTGCATTGCATAAGACAGCCTTGCAGAATGCTTCAAAGAACATCTAATGTTTTAAACTGCTAACTCCATTTCATCCCATTTCTCACATGTCTTTCCTAGATAGCAAGGAAAAAACAAACCAAAAAAATACAGGCACCAAACAATGGGAAGAAAGAAAATGGTGTGGAACAGCCAGAGAATATTTCAGAGTATCAAATATAGTAGTAAATAGTATTCTCATTATCTGTGTTCTGCATGCCCTGTTGCTTTTGCTTTTAATATGATCATGTAAGCAATTTAGCCAGACAACAAAAATGCATGAGAGCAAACACACTGAGACAGTAGCCAAGGCACTGAAACTTCTGCTCACAGAATGCAAAGCAAATTAAAAGTTTAACCTATGAAAAGAACCACAACAGAGTTCTTCAGAGAACAGGTGGAGAAATACTCTGCCACTGTTGAAGGCAATTACAATGAGGGATTTTAAGGATAAAAGTGTTCTATGCAGAGTGTTTTATGAAAAAAGAATTAGCAAACAAATCCTCAGAGAAATGAAGCTCATCACATCCACAAGGTAAGAGTCAAAAGTAGCTTCACACTATGGCCAATAAGATTTTACTTTTGAGAGTGGTTGTATAAGGTCCAAAAAAAGAATATGTTAGCACAGATCTAATTCTTCAGTCAGTTTGTACTCAAAAGCAAACAGCCTCACTTAGGAGGCGCAGAATCTGTGGGAATTGCTCTTGGGTCAAAAAAAAACTTGGTGTGAAAAGCTCCTAACAACATTAATTCCCTTTAATGTGTTGTACTACCAGCAACGTTCATTGAAGTAAAAGCACTGGAATGAATATATTTCCATAATCTGTTCACTAAGAATGATTTTTTTAATGCTATATAAAGCAACTTCCAAGCATAGTCACCGTCGTGCTTGAAAAATTCAGCATCCTTTTAATCATAAAGTAGGAAGTTTTGAAATGTCACCTTTTATTTTAAACACTACAAAATGTAAATCTGTAATTTGGAGAGCTCATTTGAGCTGATATTCCTTTTTCAAAAATGAGTATCAAAATATTTGATTTCCTTCAGTATTTTTAAAAGCGTGGGAGGATGAGCTGAATATGCCTTAGAAACAACAAGAAGAATCCCTCAATGAGTAGAGAATTAGTTGTGTTTGGAAAATGTTTATTTCTAATACTATTTGTAGATTATAGTGATTTCTGTGCTAAAGGGGATGAAATGTGTGTGCCATGACATCACCAGCATCCAGAACATGCGTTCTTTTCAAGAGTGACAAGGCACTACCTGCTGAAGCTCTTGACTTTCTGCACACCCTCCTGTGGGATGATTTAGGATTTCTTCACAGAGAAACACCAGGACTTCTAACACCAAACTCCCTTGGGTGAGATGTCAGCATCCTCAGCCATACCCAGCCAGCTCAACAACCGCCCCAGGAAGGGATTCCTGATCTTGGGGGGGCTCCTGTGAGTCGTTAACACAGCTACAGCCTGGGGGTGGGAAATCCCAGACTGGTTTGGGTCGGAGGGGACCTTAAAGACCATTCAGTGCCACCCCTGCCAGGGCCAGGGACACCTTCCATTGTCCCAGGGTGCTCAAAGCTTCATCCTACCTGGCCTTGGACACTTCCAGGGATGAGGCAGCCACAGCTTCTCAGGGCACCCTGTGCCAGGCCCTCCCACCCTCACAGGGAACAATTCCTTCCTGGTATCTAATCCAAACCTAGATTACACTAAATATTCCTAATATGGAGTCTAAAATGAATGTTCTCTAGTCAATCTCATTAACCATAGAAAATGCCCCAGCCAGGTGCAGCCAATATCTCCTCCTGTCATTCATTGTGGGCACAGGCCAACATTATCATTTCTATTGTAAAACCTCACAAAAGATGATGAAAAAAGCACCATGTTAAAAAGGATGCAATGACTTTTTTGTTGGTCCTTGTGATTAATATTAGACATGGCAAGTAGTTAATTATATTTCTTAAAAGGGCTTTGAGATTGCAATCAATAGAATTGATTATAAAAGACAAATTATGAAGGAGTAAAACATCACAGCCTATTTAATATGATGCTAAGAAAGCCCATCCAGCATCACATATGAATTTCATCTTAAAGTGACAACAGTGCCAGCTTTCATGTGACAGGGGTTTAGAGAGCAAGTTAAAAACATGTATATCTGCTGTTTAAAGGGAGAGAATTCCATCTCTCCACTCAACCGAGATGGAGATAGCAGAAAGAACAGTTTTCAAGAGCTTACTTTATTAAAAAAAGGATTCACCAACGTGGAAAATTACCATGAAATTATCAGAAAAGAAGTTCTTCTTTAGCTGAACATTGCAAGTTGAGGGGTAAAACCCCCATTCTCATTTACTGTCCACATTTTACATAACTCCAAAGTTAAAAGGGTGAGCCTACACTGCCTTTCTTGATTTTTTATTGTAAGACTGTGGGAAATCCATAAGCAAAAAATATTTTCTCTCTTTAAGAGAAAGGATCAATTAAAAGAACTCACTTCAAATACTGCATTTTATTGGAATCTAAGTATTCTGTGAATGTTGCACAGTATTCTGCGAAGAAATGTAAAAGGACAGTACTGAGAAGTTTTTCTTTTCATGTTCCAAGTCAAAGCAAGGCTTTTGCAATCCTTAAAATAACCATGTTGTCATCAAGGGCTTAATTAAGCATTTAAGATGACATAACAATAAATCTGAGTTTTAGTTTACTTACCGTCTTCTGCAAACTCAACACTGGAGAAGTAGTGCTACTTTGTTAGCTTGTTCAAATGAAATTTGAATTCCTAACTGAACATTTGAAAGCAAAAATGCTGTATCTCCAAAATCACTGAAAATAAACCTGAACCTAGAAATGATACCAACTACATCTATTCCCATCAAAGCTTGGGGCAAAAAAAAAAAAAAAAAAAAGGAGAAAAAGAAAAGCAAGAATATACAGTTGAATTTTTCAAAGTATTTCATTTGCACAGGGAAAAAAAAAAGTGTAGCAGCAAGACAAATTTGTTCTTCCTGGTGCCACAACTTGTAAGAGTCTGGCTGTGTCCTCTCTTGGCAAGCACAACTTTGCTGATTTGGTTTTTGGCGGTCTTGTCAGGAACCAGCTTTTTAAATGCCTCAGGTTTAATAAAAGTATCAGTAGGAAGAGGAAGAGACCAAAGCATGATATGTAACTTTGTAACATCAAGTTAGTAACTTCTTCCTTTAAAATGAGTCAGAAATCAGGTCTGATTCAGCAGGAGCAACTGATGGGGTCTCATATTTAATGTTTTAAGGCCTTAGCACGTTTGTTTCTACATAGAAACTATATAAATTATACCTTTTTCTCTTGAATAATATGGTCTAGATATAGCCTGAAAGTTCATTTTGTGGTTATCAGCCAATGTTCCAAGGCAATTCCCTTTTGCCTATTTTCTCTATCCAATGCACCTCCTATTGATGGGTTTCATTCTGTGGAGGGTCACTAAGAAAACACACAGTGCCCATTTTGTGGCATTTAGACAGATATAAAGATTACATTAATCTAATTTCCCAAGCATATGTTGCCTCTAGAAAAAAAAAAAAAAACAAACGCCAAAACAAAACAGGAACAGGAAACCTCAAAGGGGAATATGAGTCTTTTGGAAAATAGCAGGAAAATCTCATAAATAAGAACTCTTTGATACTGATCTACACAGTGGCAGAAAACCATTATTTCTTGTCATGATTAGCAATATGTTCTCATTTCTGAAATGGTTTTACTTTCCTCAAAAAGATCTAAAGCTCTGTGCTTAAAATAGCTGAAAAACAGCTGTTGGATTTTTCACAGCAATGGGTTTTATCTTCATGCTACATAGAATGCAAACCAGTCATTTGACTAATATATAGTTGCAGAAAACATGCCTTCAGAATAGAGTCTCTCCTGCTGATGACAAACCAAGGAAATACTCCCTTTTACATGAGTTTTCACGTGCTTTTTTATTTAGTTTATTTTTTATTATTATTTTAACGCTTTCATAGCTGTTTGGCACAAGAGCAGCTTTACTCATAGGCATCAAGTTTCCCACCTCTGGAACCATCTGACCAGTTGAACCCTTGGCTGTAAAGGGTGAAAGCATTCTGCTTTTGTTGTTTTATAGTCTTGTCACATTTTAAGTTTCTCTGGTGACTGGAGAGTGAACTAAAAATACAGTACCTTACCTGAAGGATACTTTTGCATATTTGCACTTACCTCAGATTCCACCATCATTCAAGAAAAAGCTATTTCAGTTTAGCTCTGTCTTAGGAGTTGTTAGATTTGGCTTATAATATTTTAAAACGTTTTATTTAAGCCTTTAGGAAAGTATTTTCTTACAACATAATCCCCTGCTCCCTTGATTTTGAGGTGGACCTTGGTTTCTGCCTAGAGAAGGAAGCCTGCATTGATTTTGCCACAAACAAAGCCAGGGGATGCTTCATTCTGTGGCCATCCAAAGATTTATACTGAAGGCTGAAAAAACCCAAAGAGCCACAACCTGGCAAGAGCTGTCTCTATAAAAAGATTCCTGTCAAAAGGTCTTTTTTTTTTTCCTTATTAATTTCAGCCATGAATATGAGCTTCAGAAACGGGGGAATCTGGGGTATGGGGACAGGCAGAGAGTGAACGTGTGGGGGAGGAATTCCAGTTCCCAATCATTTCATAGCTATACTTCAAATAATACTTTCAGATAATCTGCTCCACGTCTAAAACTTTATTCCCATTAACGTGACTTTGGATTTCACAAGCCTGTTTAAAAATAACCCAACAAAACACGTCCTAAATAGGGAGAAGGGACTTGCCTCTCTGCTCTCTACCACATCCTATGAATGTGCTGCTGTATTCCAGAGACTTTCCAAAGGTGGCAGGGCGAGCATGTGTGAATAGGAGAGCTTTGTCCTCTGCAGCTATCATTGTGTTGTCCCTATCATCCACAAACGCAGAGGGCAGATGAGAACTGGATAGAAACAGACCATGCAGTTGTAAAACCCGGTTCTTTTCTCTCTTTATTTATTTATTTCTGCGACTGAGTAACACCTCTCATTACAATTACCGGCTCAATGGCAGAAAAGCTCCCCGGTGTGCTGTGCAGATTTTCACAGCTTCATTTGTCTCCTCCTGTGGCATCAGTTTAAAAAGGTTCCTAAAGAATTGCCACTAACAACCGTTTCTATTTCGAGCCTTCAAAGCCGGAGCTGAGCACAATACAAGGCACTGGTAACTGATCTTTAGGTTTCAGTCCACAGACTTTCCACATTGGGAATAGATCCCATCTGTTTCCTCTTTATGCACCAGCCTTTAGAAAGCACAGATCTGGAAACTGCCTCCGTACAGAACCGAGTATAGCCGGCTTTCCCCAGCTGACGGCAGAAAAATCCCCATGATTATGGATAGCTTTCTCCCAAGGTTTTCTACTCCTCTTTTCTCCCCGGTCGGTGAATACACGGTGTGGTTTTCTCCATGTGCAGTGGTTTTTTGGAAGGGTAAAGGGGATGGACTGGCTCTCTTTCCTTGCCCCTTCTTCTTTCCCCTTCTTGGCAGAGCTTTCCCCATTTACCAACCCTCACAGGGGGAACATTTCAATTTCAAGCCCCAGCACAACCAACCCCAGGCAAACCCCCCTCCTAGCTTTGGCACCAGAGCGTGAGACATTTCCCCCACCGCTCTCCCTCCTCAGCAAGCTGCTCTCCAGATGGATGCTCGTGGCTCTCCCTTGTCTCTTCCCTTCGCCTGTCCCGGCCAGAGGCAAGCACAGAGGATTCCTTGGGGCAGGGGCAGCCGCACAGAGCAGGACGTTGTGACCCCGGGATGCTCAGCACCACCGAAGTCCTGAACTCTTTTGCCTCGGGGATCCCCCCTGTCTTCGCTTCCCTCCCTCAGCCCCACATTGGGGAGTCCCTCAGTCTCACACGGGGAAGTCCCTTAGCCTCACATTGGGAAGTCCCTCAGCCTCACACGGGAGGGTCCCCTCAGCCTCACACGGGAGGGTCCCCTCAGCCCCACACGGGAGGGTCCCCTCAGCCCCACACGCGGGGGTCCCTCAGCCCCACACGGGAGGGTCCCTCAGCCCCACACGGGAGGGTCCCCTCAGCCTCACACGGGAGGGTCCCCTCAGCCCCACACCCGGGCCTCCCTCCGCCCCACACGGGACGCCCCCCTCAGCCCCACACGCGGGGGTCCCTCAGCCCCGCGCCCTGCCCCGCTCCCCTCAGCCCGGCACTCACTACTTGTAGAGCTGCTGCAGGCAGAGGTCCAGGCACTCGCCCTCCACCTCCTCCTCCGTGATGTACTCCGAGAGCGGCCGGGGCAGCGAGGGCAGCGGCGGGGGCGGCGGCGGCGGGGCGGGGGGCTGAGGGTCGCCGGCGTCGCCCTCGCTGCCTTCTCCCTCCTCCGCCTCGGCGGCCGCTCCCGCTTCTCCCTCTGCCCCGGGCTCCTCGTCAGCGTCGCCCGCAGCTTCGGCAGCGGGAGGGGGGGCCGCCGGCTCCGGCTCCGGCTCGGGCTCCGGCTCCGGCTC
>WAAE01017740.1:264536-292732 GCA_013400495.1 Nicator chloris | reverse complement strand
GAGGGGGCGGCTCGGGCCGCGGCGCTGGCGGGGGAGCGGGAGCGGCGGCAGCCGCGCCGCTGTGATGAGTCATGCGAAGGCAGCCAGACGCGTAGGTTCCTCACAGGAACCCGGAGGAAACCTGAGCGCACATCGCCTGTTACCTAATCCCTGCCTCCTTCGGGGCTTCCCTGGAGCTTCCGCCGCCGCCGCCGGCGCCTCCGCGGCTGCCGGAGGGTGCGCGGGGCCGGGACGGCAGCGCGGGGCGGCCTGGGCTCGGCCCGCCCTGAGGGGATGCCGCTGTCCCGCCGAGCCGCGGCCCGGGCCGGGGCCAGCAGCAGCCTGGGAGAGCGGGTTTGACATCGGAGTGTGTTTGCGTGAGGGGAACTGGCCATGCGAAAGGAAGAGGGTAGGTTTAGTTTAGGTGTTCGGAAGGAATTCTTCGCTGTGAGGGTGGGGAGGCCCCGGCAGAGGTTGCCCGGAGAAGCTGTGGCTGCCCCCTCCCTGGAAGTGTGCAAGGCCGGGTTGGATGGAGCTTTGAGCACCCAGGTTCAGTGGAAAGTGTCCCTGCCCAAGGCAGGGGTTGGAGGAGATGATCTTTAACCTCCCTTCCGACCCAAACCATTCCATGATCCTATGATAAATTACATATTACACAATATCTACTCATTCCATGTTCTGGCAAAGAAGAATTTGTGAGAAGCTGAAGATGCTACACCAACCAAAACTTCAAACATAACCTGTCAGTGGGAGACAAACTGTAGTGAATATTCTCTTGATGTCTAATAAATGTCTTTCATTTGTGAAAGGCATTTTGGCTTGTTTTATTCCCTGCTGCTGGAAAGCTATTTTCAGAGCTATCAGGTCCATAAATACCAATAATGAACAGGTATAATTGCCACACATTTAAAATAGCTTGTACACATGGGAGGGAACGATATCCTTACTGTCAGATATACTTTGAAAAATGGCCAAATCACAAGCCTCATACGCAAAAAGATCCTCAATTTTTTAGGTATTGTAACAAAGACAGCATCTTGCTGAAACCTGTTGTTCTCTGCATTGTAGCAATTACCTCTGCATGTCAGGTGCTCCTGTAAATCAGTCTTCTGTTTGGTGAATTATTTAGAGCCAAACTAATTTTAGAATATTTCCGGCAACTGCATTGACTGATCATATTGCAATCTTGTGAATATGTAAAAGCCCTGAGAGTTGAAAACGTGATTGTCACAGTTAGTCTTAGTCTTTCACAGCTGACAGTGACAGAAAATCTCATCGCTTGTCCTGGAAGGTTATCTCTACGCAATATTTTTTTAATGCCATTTCTTTATTTTCAATTTAACACTCATTTATTTAGGGAAGGCCAGGTGGGTTTGAAGGGTAAGAAACATTAAAGGGTAAGAAACACTGCAGTTCTTTTTGAGCAGAGAGCTCCCAGTTGCAGCTGACGATGTCATTGCTGGATTTTGTTCTTTATTTTTTTTTATGTTTGTGTGTTCTGCATCATCAGTGAGTCACAAGCCCCGGGAGGATGTATATCAATGCAAGTATCACAAAGCAGTTTTAACTTCATGATCAGTTGTTTTTCACTCAGAACCCAGAGGGAGTTGGAGTTTCTAAGAAACTATAATCCAGATAATCTTAATATAATATGATCTGAATTATAAAAATTCCTATTATTGCAATATCTTAGGGAATGCACAGCTAATTCAACAAGATGCAAGATCAGCTTCATGTTTTATGACAAACAGCAATTAAAACTATCTAAGAAGAGATTCAAAAGCATTTAGATGGCCTTTTCCTAAAATTTTTGTTAGTTTTATATATATTTTTAGTTGTTTCAAACAGCACAGAAGAGTATCTGGGAGTAATATCTCCTCTGTTTCATGTTGAAATGTTAAAGTTACCAGATGTCCTTGATTCATCTTGGCAGTCCCCATGTGCTTTTCATCATTTGTCTCGTGGCAGAAGACACTAATTAAAATGAAATAGAGTAGAACTCCACGCTCAGGACACTTTTTGTCAACTTTTGGCACTACGGTCAAGCCAGGATTGTTTTGCTCTGATATTAAACAGAGAGCTGATGGCTCCAAGCCATGCTGACATTTGTCTCTGAGAGGGAAAGGTGGAAAACCATTCCCATTAAGCTGGAACAGGGAGCATACGGTTTGCTGTGGGTGCTGTGGCTGAGCCAGGTCAGAGGAACCTGCTGGCCCTGCTCTCTGTGGGGACACTGGGGTGGCCAATTCCCCCAGAAGGAGCCACCCTGCTCCTCGGTGCTGCTCAGAAAAGGAAGCTCTGAGCACCCACTGATCCCTCAGAGCGTGTGCTCTCTGCTGTTGCTAAATGTTTGGAGTGTTTAGGAACTCTGGGAGCTAAATTTAGAGTGCCTGGCTGTGCTCTGGGTATCGTTGGGTGGATGGTTCCTATGGGATGAGGGGAGGTGGATGGAATAAACTCCCAATTCACAACATTCTGAGTTTGAGACTATTGGAAATCATATGGAGAATAAGGCTTGCACTTGATGTGAGAAGGAAACGCAGGTGTTTGTATCCTTTTCAGCTTAATCATGTTGTTTTTTGTTTTTTTAAAAAAAGAACATGTTACAGTACTGTTTTGGAAGAAATCTGTTTTATTTTAGCCTTAAAATGATGCCTTCCTCTTTCTCATTTGCTGTTGAGAAATAAGCAGGGTTTGAACAGGCCTTGGGGAGGTGACCTGAATTGTATGGAGGGCAAAAAGAAGTGCTTTTTAATTCTTTGTAACCTTTGGAAGTGACTCCTGTGGGCTGACAAACAGAAGACAGGTAGGGTCATGAAGAATGCTTTGACAAAACATACCTGTGATACATGATCTAATACCATACAAATGAGTTTAATGGCAAAAATCCAATGGTAAATGCCTCTTCAAAGTAGGGCTTCTTTCTTTAAAAAGTAGGGCTTTCGCAGTAAGCCTGAATTAATTTTAGCAGCTATATTCAGTTTTAATAATTCCAGTTGCTTAAGACCAAAGACAGCAAGAATTTGTAAGGAATACAGCAAGGAGACTCTTGTTGACAGAGTCAAATCAAACTGCAGTTCATTTTCCTAGGTTCAGTCTGGTCAACTGCAGCTTTGAAAAGCTACGTAACTTCTGGCACCACAGTTTTAGTGGCTCCTTGACCATAATAAGGACTTTTGGGCGGGTGTTCCTAAACATCTAAATAATTCTCTCTTTTTCTTTCTCTTACTAATTTTTTTTAAAAAGTTTTTGAGGTCAAGTCAGCTTTTCCAGATTAATAGTCAAAGATTATTCTGAAATATCCCCATCCATTGCAAATCACGGGATTTCAGGCCTGAATCCCACTTCCAGCTGTCATGGAAATTTCCAGTCCCATCCCAAAGGAAAATTCCATTTTCAGCCTTCCATTCAGACCCCTGTTTAGGAAAGGCTGTGCTTTGAATTAGTGTCCCCCTCAAATCCCATTGATGCAGCTCATCCTAACTTCTTTCAACAGTCTCAAACTCTATGATTTAGCCACAGAAACTTCTGTTCATTTCACAAATTAATGAATGAATGGCTTTTAAAGATATAGACTTATGTGATGTAACACATTTACTATCAAAAGTGTTGTAAGCAGTAAGTTTATCTAGTAAAAAAAAAAGAAGTGTTACAATCTCTTATTGACATGCTGCACTTCATAGACATTATTTTCTTGCTAAGGAGGCAACTTGTACTTTAGCCCAAAACATTTTAATTTAGTAACATATATGATACAAAGAGAATTACTAAGTGAGTGTAGTTGTAACTGTGTTGCTAAAATTGCAGCAGTTCACACTAAATAAATTAAGACTATTAGAGGGATATGTGTCAGAAATTTAAACCTCCAAAATAATGGAAACTGAGCAAGTATTCAAACAGCATATTCATGGCCTTTGAGAAAAACATCCAGACCAAATTAGAACCATTTCTTGAGGTCTGTAGAGTTTCTTTTTTACTTTCCTATATATCTTATAAAATATTTTAAACATTCCCGCTTCTCATTGTTTGAAACTGAAATGTGATTTTTTTTTTTTTAATATCCCAATGCTTCTTTGGCTCCGTTTAAATCAATGGCAAGTAATTCTTGTAATAAAATAAGCAGTATTAGCTATAATTCTTGAAGGATGACTTAGTAAAATACAGACTTTTCTATGCATTCTTTTGGCGCATAATCTAACATTTTTACTGCTTGTGTAATGATGAAACTATTGGTTTTAATGCCATTTATTAGTTCAATAGATAGAGTTCTAACTGTGTAGAGCTTAGACTCTCTAATAGATGGATAGTGGATATTGTAAGAATATTTCTTGCTTGTGGGAAGCAAGACAGGAGCTGACAGTTTAACAGTGGGTGCATTTGTGGGTGAAATTCAGTACTGGGAAAGGGGCCAGTTCCCGGTGATTTCATTCTTCAGGAGAGAACATTAATGCAGGCATCTTGCTGCAGCCAAGGGAAGCCAGCTCCCCTGACCCTAATCATCCCAAATGAGTGCATGGCCAGGAGCCACGAGACACCGAGTGCCCAGCCTGGGGAGCAGCAGAGGGAAGCCCGGAGCAGGGAGCAGCTGGCACCGGTTCCTGGAGCCGAGGGGCTGCGGAGGAGGAGGAGGGCTGGCCAGGCTGCTCCCGGCCTCTGCCAGCGCCACATTCCCCTGCAGCCAGGCTCCCTGCGGAGCTCTTAGCACGGCCCTGCTGCTTTGGGAACACAGGCTGACCCCCTGCTTCCCGTCCTTTTAAAAAACTGTTATTTCCCTTCTGTAATACTTGTGTTACTGCCATGTCAGCGCTCTGTTTATTCCATTTCTCTCAAGGATAGGAAAGCATCAAACCATACTTCTAAACTTACCACAGATATTTCATATAGAATTTACATGTGTTAAAACAGTACAACACATTTTCATGTGCCTTTCTAAAGAATTATTATCCTGGGTGTGGTAAAGGCAGTCTCTTTGGAGAAGCTGGAGCACAATGACCTGCCCTTCCAACTTTCCTATCTTCTTTTGTTCAGGACACGGGTGGAGTTCAAAAAGCAGGCAGAGAAGATTTCACCTTTGTTGTTAATCCATGAAATATCTGAGAATAAATCTGATCCTAAGTTTAGTCCACCTGTAAAATGACTAAAGGAACAGGAACTGAAATTGAACAGGAAAATGGTTGTTATATTTCAAATGTACTTTTCTCAGCTCTGTATTCAGCACTCAGGTTAGTGGCCAAATCTCCTTTCCACACGAATCAATCACTTTGTGACTGACTTCAATAGGAGATTGATTTCCTACCTTCAACCTTGGCTACACCTTTGCACCTGCAGTTAAGCTATTTCTTCTCCATGTTTTCTTAAATTTACTCTACTTAGAGGCTCGCTGCTTCCTCAGTATTTCATAATGGAAAAGGTGCAGAACACATCAAATCAGGAACAAATAAATTGTTATTTTCCCTGTCCAAACTAAAGAGTTTCAAAGCAGGACTCAGGGCTTGAGAATTCTCCTGTGACCGCAGTGTTTGCCTGTTGCCACGGCCTGTGGTGGGATCTGGATTCTTGTTGTGGTGACAGAATAGGTTCCTCCACCACAAGTAAATGTCATCCCCACAAAATGGAATAATTTCAAACTCAGCATGACAGTTAAAGCCCTTGGCTTTCAGCAAACTGGGACTTAAGCAGCAAATCAAACAACCCATTTTCTTTTTGATGCAGTGCCATGAGGTTGGCTACTTAGAATCTCACTTTTTGTGGAGTAATAAAATTCTCTTCTACCCCTCGCTGTTGAGCACTGATGCTGTGACATGCATGAGAATTCCAGGCACATATGGGAAAAAATCAACTTGCCATGGAAGATTTACTGGTGAGACAACGGTCAATTTTTTTCTTTCTCTGCAATTCTGAGCCTGGAACAGCTTCCTTGTCTCCAGCAGATGAGAACGAAATCTGGCTCATTTAATCTAATTTTGTCTCCGCCAACAGATCCTTCTCTCAGTTCTGGTCTGCAGAGCTGATTTTTATAATAGCTTCAATAGGGAAAAAAGAGAGAAAAATTAAAAAATCTCAGCATAGAGAGCCTCCAATGTTTCCTCTGGACATTTTGTAACTCCCACTGCTAACCAGTAACTGTGCATCTTTTTTATTTGAATAATGATGCCCATAACGCTGGAAGCTCTAACATTTACTCAGCCAAGACCATTTATCTTGTTATAACAGGATCAGCATCTCAGCTGGGGCTTCTGGATGCTACTCTACTACAAACAAAATTAAAACCACCAGTCAGCTGAAATTAATAGTATTTGGGAGCCACACTGTTACTCCGCTCACACACGGAAGGACGTGTGGAGGGTGTTAAATCCCAGCACAATGCGCTGAGAGAAATGGATTTTTCCATAATTACCAAACCCCTTAGATAGCAGCTATCACCAGGAACCAGGAGAGCTCCTGAAAATACTGCTCCGACATTCCTAATGGATGGTTTTCCTCGTGGCTACGTCGGCAAGAGCTCGGTGCCAGCTTCCCCCCTCCTCCTGCACTGCAATACGTAGGAAGCCTTTATTCCCAAACGGGAGCGTTCGCTTGCTGACATCACATGCGGTAGGATCCTTTTGTTTGCCTGTGTCTCCTGCATTGAAATGTTTGTCTGAGTCACAGATCCCGCTGCCTCCCTTCCCCTATGTCATGCTGCTTGCTTCAGAGCTTCTCCCTGACTCATAGTTTTCAAATTTTGACATGGCCCGGTTTGCTGCATGGCAACTCAATACTCTCCCCTTTAATATTTTATTATGTAATTTTTATCTAAACCCTATAATGATGCAAAAACCACTGCCTTGCCCAAGCCCCTTTTTTTTTTTTTTGCAGCCTTTTTTGAATAGAGAGATTTTATGACTCAGATTCAGCACTGAATTTAATTTCAAGGCAAAGTCAGTTTAGTGTATACTAAATAAAAAATTTAGGATAGTGACTCCCACAACTTGAATTCTCCATTTAGCTGCTGGCTGAGTTTCCTCAGCTCCAACGTTACCGAGTGCTCTGCCAAAAGGGGTCATCTCTGTGCATGTGTACAAACACTTCTCATAATTGAAGTAATTACTATTTTGCAGTGCAGCACCTTTCTTTGCCTCTAATAATCTCCTTGATTTGTTTTCTCTTAATAAAAAGAGGACAAAAAGCTGCTGTGCTTTCAGTGTACATTCATTCTCTGGGTTTAGACTCTGGAACTGCTGATATTGCTGGTGCCTAAGTCTGGGTTTCCTCTTTATTACAGCCACGAACAAAAGAGATCCTGATTACAGCAAGAAATGAAAAGAAGAACGTGGAAGTCAGGGCTATGCAGCAGTTTGGTTCAAGCCTGAGCCACGGTAAAATATTCACACTTACTGAGACAGGAACATAAAATTATTGTGTTGGATTAAATCCTTTGTCCTTCAGATCCAGCCTTTCATCTCTGTTGTTGCCACTACAGGATAAATGAGAAGTTCAAAGCAGAGCTTTGATTGTCCTTGACCAAGGACTTTGCGGCAGGTGAGGGCTAAAGCCCCACTCTGGTGTAGCACTGAAGGCTGCATTTCTCTTCCAGCATGCACTGCCTGTGTCCTGCTCTGAGCCTGTGGTGAGCACAGTGCTGCATCCAACCTCCTTAAAATTCAAGCACACACAAAGCCAGATGACTGATCCACATGCCTGTCATTAAATGTGCTGTGCTAGAGGCTCTCATTTCATTGTCCTTTTACCCAGTGTGAAAAGATAAGAGTTGCAGCCCCCACACCTCTCCCCTCCTCAAAAAAAAAAAACCAAAAAAACAAAAAAAGCCCCAACCCCAAAGCTGCAGCCGCTTGTTATAGAAAACATAGATTTTTATTCTAAAAGTACAATTATTCCATACACAAAGGAATTTTGTGCCACAAAAATTCGCACGTTGCAGTCTTAATGTTAAAATAAAGTCCCGAGCAGGAACTGAAGTTGTGAGTCTCTCAGGCTGCCTTTGGCTGCACCTTCACTCTGCCACTGCTCTCCTGCAGCTTTTGAACATTCCTCTTTGGAATCATTGTTGCTTCTCCTCCTCTGTCCGTGGTCGTTTCCGAGGGTTCAGCTCTGTCCCTTCTGTGCTGAGAGTGACAGCTGGAGGCTGCACGTCTCGGAAGCCATGGGACTGGAAGATGGAAGGAAAATCATGTGCTAAGGCTTGTAGGGGTAGAAAGCTTGAGTAACCAGTTCCCAGAAGATCAGAATGAGGGATCATGCTGCCATTTATTTGGGATGAGCAGCCACAGAATGTTTATAGACCAGGTTAAGCTCAGCACTGCAAACTTTACAACACATATGCCAACTAATGTCTGCTCATTTTGTTTTTTAAAGAGATTTTATTTTCACCAACCAGGCTATCACTTTCATTTTACTGTTTATCACCCCTATGGCTATGAAAAACTGCTTCTCTGTAAATGAACTTATGTTGCCTATTTAAATAAATCAAAAGACAAATCCATCAGCTCCCACAGAAAGCAAGGAGATGACTGGATTAATTGCCTCAGTCATTTTCAGAAACAAAACTGTGAATTTCTACAACCTAAGATATTTTTGCTCCATGTACCTACTTAATGAACTGAAAACATCAATGAGACATTGTAAGAGAACAGCAGAGCTGAATCTGTCTCTAGACTGCAAAGACTGTTCCAGCATAGTAATTTATGGGACACAATGGGATGAAAACCTTTGACTGCCAAAAACTAAATGTAGAAGTGAAAACTACATGCTGCTACTCAGGAGAGTGCTTGAAATGATCTATCTGGCCTAGTACCACTCATATTTTCTGTTACTGTAGCTCACAATTGAATTTTTATCCATTTTAAAATACAAAAGATCTTGAAGTTGGTTAGTTAAACATGTCTTGGATGCAGAAGTAGATGATGAGATGTTGTGTGAAGCCTGCAACTCTCTGAATTCCCATCTCCAGACAAATGCTGTGCAGAGAGCACTGCTGACAGCCCAGTGAAGACTCTCAGTGCAGACTTAGCGAGGAAAAGGCATTAATCAGAACACAAAATTGCTTTGCTGATCCAAAATGCTCAGGTAGAGACAATGTGGGAACAAGCGCATTTCAGGAACACTGACATTTTGGGTTGGTGCAGTGTGAGGAAAGCAGGTAGAATTACCATCAGACGTGACTCTTCCCAAATGTCCCACACCACGATCAATCCCAAACCCCAGCAAAATGTCTTGTTTAAGTCTCCCCTGCCTGTATTCCTATTTCTGAATGCCTCACCTCACCCAACCCAGGCTTTTTAAAGGAACAAACAGCAAGAGGTGCCACAAGGGCAGGATCTGTGCAGCCCCTCTGCTATTTATAAGCAACTCAAGTGTTATTCTAAAGAGCATAATGGGGAATCTTCAAGTTTAATGTTTCACTGCATCTAATCTCTGCCATTTCCATGAGGCACAAAGGTGGATCTGTAGCCAAGTATGCACTTAATCCAGAATGCTGACTCCCAGTGAAAGCATTCCAAGGGTTATAAGGGCCAGAACATAAAGCAGGCTGCCCAGGATGGATGTCTTGCACTTGATTACAGGCAGGCACCTTGAAAATACAAGCATTTTATGTATATTTGTGAGGTTTGGTACTGGGTTTCAGATGGTGAGGATGTGGCTGCTGGAACCAAGGACAAAGCTCAGTCTTCTGTCATTTTGAATTGTTCCTTAATGTCCTCTGGATTTACACCCTCTGCAGCAAGACTGGCAAGGGTAGATGTGTTTACTACCTGAGCAGTGCTCCTATTGCTGGCCTGGCAGACCCTCCACAGTTCAGGAAAACACAATGCCTACCCAGAATTTAGATCCTGGGTCTCTGTCTTTCACTATGAAATAATCAGGTCACATTCCTGGGAAATTCAGGTGAATCAGCCGAGCTACTTACTCCCTTGTGCACAAATCAATTTCCATTTCTGTACTCTGCATTTAAGAATGAATCCTTATCAGCTTGTGGAAGAAAGGATTTCATGGGAGAGGAGTTCCACAGCCCCCTCAGAGTGGTGAGTGACTCCAGTGTGCTGGAAAGGACAGGCATAAAAACCCCCAGAGCTCACTCATGAATTTACACATTTCATCAGCTCCTGAGTACTGAGCAGCCACTTTGCCAATGGTACCAGTGCCCCTCATCTGCACATTTCTGACTCCTAAGGAATTTATTTATTTTTTTAAATATCTTTTTTTTTTTTTTGTATGCTGGTTATACACAAATCAGACTTAAAAACACTGGACATGTATTGATATCTTTCAATTTAGCTATGCAATGAGAAAGTATAACAGCAGACTCTTATCAGACCTGAATTTCATGAAAGAAATGGGGATAATACATGTTTTACTAAAAGAAATCATCTGCTGAAGCAATTCATCAGGATTAAGGGAAAAAACACAGGGATAATCTTAAATTTTAACTAATCTTTGATTAGGATTCACTCTCAACTCTACTTCAAGATAGTGTGCATTCACACAGAAGAGAGCATAGCTGTTTTATGGTGCTTATAAAACTGAAAGAAAAAGGCAATTAAATTGTCTGAGATAAAATCCATCTGTTTGTCAGCTGGAGAAAAAAAGGACTCACATCATGTGATCCAAACAACCTTGGGATGTAGTCCCACTTCCCCTTCCAGTCTTTATAAAAGTATATATTTGCAGTATTTCTTCTGTCCAGGTGAATACATTCAGGAGTGGAGGGGCAAAAAAAAAATCTGATTTCTGTTTGAAAGTTTGAGGATCTCATCTGGTGGCAGCATTAAAATCTGCAGAAAATGCTATGGCAACGTGTTTCCATGAGGACATGCAGCAAATAGTTATGGAATTGTACCTATGGATCTGACATTTGAGGATGTAAGAGTTGAGTGATGCTGTCTTTTTAAACCTAAATACAGTTTAGACAGCATCTCTTCTCATTAATATGTATCTAAGCACCCCACAATAGGAAATAATCACAGGATTTAACTAGGGATGAATAAAGACTCCAGCCATAAGCTGGAAGCTCCTTCTATGATAGGGACAGAAGAGAAAAATCTCTGTATATTGGCTGGGTGTAGGGTCAGTGTAGGATAAACACAACGTGGGTTGTACCACACATAAAGCAGAGATGGGGAAATACCTATGGAACAAAGCAGTGGTGAGGCCTCTGGAATATCAGGTTTAATTCTGGTCATCCTCATCCTAAAAAGATAAACTCAGCTGGAACAGATGCAAACCTGAGAAACCACACCCTACCTGACCAGGGGGAAAATGGTTCAGGTCTCCAAAATGAAGGCTCAGATTGTTCTTGGTAACTGCACTTAAGGCAAAAGTTAACATCAGGGGCAGATAAAACAAGCAGCACCAGCAGCAGAACAGGTGGGGACAGGCTGCCTGAAAGTTTGATCTGGAAATCAAAAGTATTTGAACTTTGAGTAGACAAAAGGCTGGGTCACTTTTCTAAAGAGAGAAAGAGCAAATTACCCCTAAATCTGGACATATCCCAGTATTACTGCTTCCCTTCAGAAGGCAGCTGAAAAACAACACTAGGAAAGCAAAGATCATTCTCAGATTTGTCTGAAAATTCCTTTCCAGGTGACAGTGTGCTCCCACCTGTGAACCTCCATCCCCAGAGGAATACTCACTGTGATGTGATAGGCTATGGTGGACTCCTTCTGACTCGGTGATTTGTACAACGTGGCCAACCTGGGAAAACAAACCCCAGGTAATTATGATTAATTAATACAGTAATAAAAATTCCATATAGCCCAGTGACCAGACCCAAGTTTTCCTACAGTACCAGTGGAATTCTTAGGGATGTATTTTCATATAGGTCATTCAAACTGTGGATTCCCATCCTTACATGACCTGTCAGCTCAAACACAATCTAGACCTACTAAAAAGAGTGAATGATTAATTAGCCTTGTTTCATCACAGTATTTGATGACATTTTTGGAACAATATTCATCATGAATTAATTCCAAATGTCATTTTCTTAAAATGCAAACAAAAAAGGTTTTGAGCACAACCCTTCCCTACTCCATCAATCACTTGTTCTTTGACCTCTCAAAGGTGGGAGAGACCTTCAAGAATTCCAGTACTTGTAGGGAGGCTTTTTCCAGAGATTTCACAAGCCTGTCAATATAACCCAGAGGCTGGAGATGTTCTATTTCTAAGCCTGCCCTTGCCACTGACACACAGCATAACCTTGAGAAAATAGTTTCCCTTTTATTTCTCCTCTGACACTTCCCTGATTTGCTGCATTTAGACTCTAAGCAATACATCTGGATTTGTGTTCTACAGTAAATGCTTGCATAACATAGAGAGAAAATTGCAAAGCAGCTCAAAAGGAAAAGGGTTTTCAACCCTTGTCAGGGCTGCACCATGCCCACCTCCCCAAAACTCACACTTACATAAGCCAATCCAGAAAGTGTTCTGCTCTCTGCAGCAAGACACCCTGCCAAAAATCCTGTTAATTATTTTTGGGGGGGTTTTTCCTCCCTGAGGTACCATTCTATTAGAGAGCACGTAATTACAGCCTGAGGAACGCTGCCACTTCATGTTAGCTACACAGGGAATTCCTCAGAACACTCAAATGCTGGGTTATACTTGACAAAATTGCCCAAATCTGGAGCTGCAGAAGCCAGGCTCTCACAAGAGCTCAGCTGGAGCCTCTGACTCAACAGAGTCTTTCCTCCCAGCAAAGAGAACCCTTAGAATTAAGCTCTGACATTTTCAGTAGTAGAGAGAAAGGAGGAGACAGGTATCAGAGCTGGACAAAGCACATTTAAAAAATATTTTAAAAAATCAAATGGATCCTCAAGTGATCTTTGTGCCTCAATAACCTGATATAAAAACAAAAAAACCACAATGGATCATCAGCTTTAGGCAGCCTGTGGAAAAATAAAACAGCATTGAGCTATTTCTGCTTTTACAGTTGTACCCAGAACTGCTGTTTCTGCAGGCCCCACTCCATGTTAGCTGCAGATTTACATCATTTAAATAAGCCAGGTTTGTCTCTCCTTGGCTTGTTTTCTGGAACTTCTATCTGCAGCCTTCCTAGCTCTGTTGCAGAAGAAAAAAATTCTTTTCATATATAAAATTAACTTTTGTTCACTCTGCAATCATTATGTTGATGCAACTTGTCCTAAAAAGACTGTTAACTAATCAGTGATGTTAATTTAATTCCAAATTAAACAGCCTGCTGTAATCATCCTGCATTGCCTTCAAACTTAGGATTTAAAAACAAAACTCCCCAAGAAAGTGTCACTGTATTTTTCTTTCAAATTCAACAAGCAGAACTCTGCACAACAACATTCCAGCAGCATTTTTGCTCACTGTTTGCACAAGATTAGGGAATTGCAGCACGGCTCCTTAATCTCAAGCTGCTGCGTGGTGACATTATACACAGGACAAATTTAACTGACAAGGAAAGAGAAATGACCTTGCAATATAAAGAGGGGAAGAAATGAACCAGGAAACAGAGGAGATCTCATTGCAACAAACAGAATTTCACACTCTTTTTAGAAGGTTCAACCCCTGAAGCCCAGGGTCAGCAGACTGTCCTGAAGGTCACTGGCTAGGTGGCTTTAAAGCCTTCTTTGGCATCTCTGGCTTTGGACTGACTGGGGATGAAAACATTGAAGCAAAACAATTCTTCTCAAAGAAATTATAGTGGCTACAATCAACTATGGAGGAGTGGGAAATTCTTTATAGTGAGACTGTTGAAATTGCACCTCTTCAGACATAAAAATCACCTTGTAACCCATCAGCTCAATACTTGCACTGAGTCTATGGCAAAAATTCACATTAAAATGAGAAGAGTTTTGCTCAAAAAACCCTCAGCCCTACTTTGCAAAATGCAGATAGTAAGAGAAATTTTCTACTCAGCCACCAGATCCTAAATCCTTGTGTGTGAACAACTGCCATTAGGATGTTACACTTTTATAAACCACAGCAGCTTGTCAGGAAGAACCCACCATGGTGGGAAGGAGGAGCCTGACAGTTCAGCCCACATTGTCCCAGCCTGAATGAGGAAATTCCTGAGCCTTGAGAACCTGGGATATGGCAGAGCAAGGCCAGGAGGCAAATTCAAACCTCTGCTTGGCCCCCATGGCCAGTTTGAAAGGTTCTCCAGTGCCATACTTGTATTTATCTGGATTTTCCTCTCATTTTCCCTCACCTCTGACAGTTGTCCCAGTGGAAGATTAAACGGACGGTGGCAGCGTGTCCCCAGCTTTCTCCTGAGGAACACAAAGTGACAGATCATTATCTCTTACACTACCACCATCAGCAAGCTGCAATGAAATTAATCTTCAAAACCCTCCCACGATTAAAACTAAATATGCCTTTCTTGCAGTGATGCATCACATCTTTTTCATACTTGCAAGGATTTCATACCAAATACACCGAGACAAGGAATAACCTCTGTACTCCGTGTGTTGTATGGAAATCTTGAGGCAATACTTCCATATTTGTAGAAAATTTTTACGGCTGCCTAATAAAGGACAGGTACTAGACAAGTCTTGAAAACAGAGGCAGCTTGAAGAAGAGATTTGTCTAATTACTACTGAAGAAGTCTGGTGAGGAGGTCTAAATCCTACTTCAGAACTGCGATATTCTGTCTCTTAGGCATAATTATGAGCAAACATCAGTCCCTTTGGGATACCAGCTTGGGGAGAAAGTCAATGATTATTAAGTATTAAGGGCCCCTGAAGCAGTTTTCTGCTTCTGACAGCAAAATGCAAAATAACACAACCAAAAGCAAGGAGCAGGAAGGTGTGGTGGAAAGAGAGAAGGAAGTTTGGATTTGTATCCTGCTCCAGGTGCTCAGTCCCATTGTTTCAGCTCACACCTGACCACCAGTCAATGTACAGACATCTTTAGTGGGTGTTTTTCCTCTGCTCACCGTTGTCAGCAGTGCAAAGATGGATTGCATTTTAAACCAGTCAAGTCTCCCCTGTTCACCTGCTCTTTCCTGGCCACCCCTCCCTGGTCTCCCCCACATCCCCAGCTCCTCGTGCCCCCTGTGCTCTGCTATTTATTAGAGCACAGAGAAAAGGAAAAAAAAAAAAAGATCCCACTGTAATGAAGACCTAGACCCTCTGGGCACCTTGCCAGACCTTGCTCCACTATATCTGAGTTGGGATTAAAGATTTTGGCTCTCAGAAATGGCTCTGAGGCAGATATCAAAACACATTTTACAATGGCTACAAATTCCACACCAGCACATTTCCAACTGCATTGAATATGAGTGAAAAATGCTACTGTAAAATGAGATATTTCTGAGTTGAACTGTCTGTGGATTAATATTTGACCTCCTTTCTAAATATATTTAGTAGAAATGTCTAGGAACACCCAGCTTAGCTATCACTAGTGAGAAAGAAAGCTGTCCCCTTCATAAAGCTCCTGACTTAATACCTTGCAGCATCTGTGCTTTTTTCTTCCTTTTTTTTTTTTTCCTCATAATTAAGATCTTCCCTTCTGCTCAGGAGCTGAATAAGGGTTTAGAGATTAATGCTTTCACGAAAAAGCTTTTTCTCAGGCTTACCAATCAACGGGGTGAAAACCCCAATTTAGTGATTTTACCTGGGGGTTTGCTGCTGACCCCTCCCTCAACAGTTCCTTTGGCTACACCAAACCATGGAGGATTGGGAGGTTCTTTAGCCTTTATGATGAGACTTTTGAAACACCATCTCATCAGAGCAGGGCACCGAAACCCCTTGGTTAAATATTTTCCCAACTGGTACCAAGTTGCATTTTTGGAAGAGTTCACACTGCTCAGTTTAACAATACTGTAGTCACACAAGCTGGGGAGAGTCCCAGTCAGCTCCACAGGAGGTCATGTCAAATTAATTGTTTGTGAAAGAAAATATGCACCAGGCAAGGCAGGATATCTGGGAATTATAACCTCCCCTGAATGTCTTCACATTCTTTACTGTCCCCATGACTCAATAAACACAACAGCTCCCAAACAATGCTGGCCAGTGAAAAAAGACAGACTCTATTAGCTTTAATTGAGTTTGTAGCCAGAAAGGCTGCCAAAAATAATCCATCAGAGAGCAAGAGGCAAAACTGACAAAAAGGGTCAGATCCTGGGAGCTGGGTCTGCCTGCACAGCTCCAAATTCCACGTTCTTCACATTCCTGCAGGAGATGGGCTGTGTTTGTTCATTTTACCCTATATCTCTGCCAAATGGTTTGGTGCCTGTACAGACTCTGGGAACATCTTTGCCTTTGTACTGTCCCCTTCTCTCTCCTCTCCAGAGCAAGGGAATCATTACTTAGCTCACAGAAACTGAAGAATTTTTGCCCTTTAAGCGGATCATAAAATAATGCAAAGCTACAGCCTGAAATAAGATTTAAATGCTGAACCTTTCCTTAATTTGTAGAAATCTCCACTTCAGAACTGTTTTATTTTCCCCTGTGACTGCAGCAGAAAGGCATGGATGAGGTATCTGCTCATTGCAGGGCAAAATTGAGCAGCCTAGAAAAAAAATCTTTAACCTCGCTCAGGGCAGGCTGTGCCTCAGGATCCCACACAGAACGTCCCTCTACATCATAACTGCAGAGAATTCTAGTGATACAGCAAATATGAAATGCCTTTGCAAATAATTAATGGGACATGTTCAAGGGTAATGGGAAAATAAACAATTTAAACTGTTTGGGAGAGGCAGTGAATGGTTCTTGGGGAATTTAGGAAATTGCAGCTTAGTTTGGGGTATGCAATCATTAAGCTGGGTTCTTTTTTGAGTCATTTAACCTTCTCCTCACCACATCCCTGCTAGAGGTTTACTGTTCCCAGGTACATTTTTTGGATGATTTTTCTTTGTACATAAAGCCAAAGGAAAGGAACTCATACCAATTTTTAACTCAAAGCTACACACTTACCTAAAGCAGGTACCAATGTGGACTGGCTTTGTCCAATCCTTGTTGTCATTTGGTTTGTCAGTACCACCTGAAAGAAGAAATGGAAGCAAAGAAATAAGAAAATCTCCTGGAAATCAGCTTACTGGTGGGAGGGAAGAGAGGGAATTTTCAAAAAAGCATTTACTCATGAAGCAGTTACTCAGGCAAAAGTCTTGGCAACTGTGATGAGGAGAAACTGTAAAGGTGCCTCATCTTTTCAAAACAAATTAAGAGAACCCTGCAAAATATATTTTTTGTTTGAATGGGAGATTTCTTTAATTCAAGACTTTAAAGAAATCTCAATTTCTCCCTCCCCAAGGGAGGCAAGCTCAACACAACTTATTTATCCCACAACATTTGTCCTAAATGCTGTTTGCATCTGTGTTTAGCTGCAGGTGACTTCCACTGGCCCTCCACGAGGGGCCAGCTCTCAGTCCCTGGGGCAAATGAACTTGGTGGTGGTGCTCACAATGTGCATTAGCCTGGTGATTAACTTAATTTCTGTGCCTTGTAGTCTAAAAATGCACAAGTGGGTACAACACAAAGCAGAATGGAAGTGAACAGACAGAGCGGGGGAGTGTTTTCGCAGCCCCAATCACTTGTGGGAGGCTCACAGACAGTCTAGGTTAGATCCCTGGTAGAAGTGGGGGTGGGTGAGACAGAAAAGAGCCAGGAATATTAATGACAAAGTTCATTAAAAATAAAAAACTGTACCCATCTAAGACCCTAGAGAGTTCCATTGTTTGACATGCTCAGAGGATTCTTGCTGGAGCAGTTCAGAAAAGTGTGAGAGCAAATAGTTCTACTGAGCACACCCTGAAACATTCACACAGCTGAGAGCCCAGCACAGATATTGCACGTTTTAGAGAAGTAATTCATCACAAGTGCATGGTAGCAGCCCCAAATAGCCTCCTCACCTCCCTGCTGGAGAAGGGATGGGCATCCTCACTCCAAGTCCAGCTTTAGGATCTGACTTCCTACCATATTAGAGCATCCACAGCTGCCTGACAAGCAATCCCTGGCATGCTGGCTGGATTTAGCCTGCTCACAGCTCACAGAACTCACTCAGACACCATTAATAAGAGGGCCAATCCAAGCAAAACCATTCCTGAAGCTCTGACTCCTTTAGCCAGAGTTTATTTAGCAACTTTGTACCAACATGCTCCCTGGTTCAGAAGAAATGATTTATATATTTTATCCTTGAGCAAAGAAAAACATTGTCCAATGACAGCAGCTGCTGTTCAAGGTCACCAGGTCACCACCAAGCTGTGGGGGAGAGCACTCAGGAAACACGAGGCTGTGGAGATCCTGGAACATCATCTCCCTGGTGCCCAGAGCAGCAGGAAGGAGCTCCACAGCTCATGTCAGGACACTTTGGGAATGCTGGGCTCTTCCCTTCCCGCAGCTCCCAGAGGAAGCACAAGAGGAGTTTTATTTTTAGCAGCTCGGAACAAAAGCCAGCTGCGCCAGAGAGTTGTGGGTGACAAAGTCACAAGTCACCTGGACACTATTAGAGCCACAAGCACCATTTTGAGGGCTGGAGAAGCTCCAATTTCTGAACAACGCTTCTCTGAGCTGCCAGAGACTTCCAAAACAACTTCTGGAACAGCTGCAGCTTCCCAGTGCCATCTGCTGGCTGCGGGTCTGATGCCTCCAGACCGTCAGTGACGTTAAAACAATGCCCAGGAAGGAGGCTCTGGGTTTCCATGGATGCCAGAAGAGAAGGCCAATCCAGCAGATAAAGTGGTTTTCCTCCCTAGGAACGCTAAAACCATCGTTTATTTTTCAACAGCGAGTGGAAAGTTGTGTTGGAACTGCTGAATGCTCTCCGGTATTTTTGTAAGTAAAGTCACCAGAGGAGCATTCCTTGTCCAACCACATCATTGGAGATGATGGCAAACAACATTAGAAATGCCAAGCTACCACTTAATTAAGATCCACAGGATGCTGTTGATGCAAATTTGACTTATTTTGGCAAGTCTAGGAATTTCGCACCTTTTAGGTGTTTTGCCTTTGTGATCCCTCTATATTTACCAACTAAACTAGCAAGAGTGAATGCGGAGGGTATTACTGCAGTTTTATTTTGCTATTTAGAGACAAGAGCAAATCACATTTCCTTAAATCTTTGTTAAAAAAAAAGGTAGCATCTTTTGGGATTTCAGCCTGTCCTGGACTTACAGCTGATTTATGGTCGTTGGCTATGATGATGAGCTGCTGGGCCAGCCCGTTCAGCAGCCTCGTGCGCAGGGACAGGTCCTCAAAGTCGTGGCGAAAGGGAAAGGCAATTCCATCAATCACCACCAGCCGGACCTAAACGCAGGAGAAAAGGTAAAAACCTGCCATTACCATCCTATAAAAAAATAACAAAAGGCAGCAAGACCGGTTTTTAAGTGCACTGGAATGTTTTATCTCGTCCTGAGGTGAACACGACTGGCAAAGCTGGACTCAGAGCCTTGCAGAGGAGAAGCTGGAGAAAATAATCATTAAACAGCAGAATTGTACTTCAGTCAACTCTCCACAAACAACAATTAATTCACTTTCTCCCTCAAAAATTAAATTCAAATCAGAATTCAGGCTCTCTGGAGCAACGGCTGAGATAACTCAGCTGTTATCAGTGATCTGTCTTGGAAACACGGAGTTTAACAGATGCCTAAAGATATTCCAGGCACACAGCACTGGAGCTGAGGATCTATCTTGCCTCAAGATGTTTGCTTTGCTGAATTATTTCTTTTGTAGCAATCATTAGCTGAAGTCAGAGCACGCTGCAGCTGCTGGCTCATCACCCTCAAGACACTGTATAAACATTAGTCTGGGATTTTGATTTATTCTAACTTCATTTGTTGTGGCTGCTTTGATGACCCAAGTCTCAAATACAGGAGGGAGATGGATGGCCTAACAGTGCCTGCGTGTTCAGATGTCACTCAAATCCTTGGTGTCTACAAGTTCTTGCATTACTGCACAAGATAACAAAGTGGAAACAACACAAAAATCCAGATTTTGTGCATTACTGATTTAACTCATTACTGGGCAGTCTCTTTATGACTGGAACATACAAGCCTGCACAGACATCGCTGTGAAATGGTCATGGGCCTCCAACTGAAAAAAAAACCAAACACCTCCTTAATTTGAAAAAAAAAGATTAAATAGTTGGGATTGAAAGAATACATTCATCATATTCTCATTTTGCCTCCTTCCTACAAATTCTTTTCCATGAGTCTGTACATCCTCCTCATGCATCATTTCTTTAAGAACAATCAGTTTAACAGCAGAAACATGACTCATGCTAGACAGGAATGTATACATGGTTATATAACTTGGCTATCACAAATATGTCCAGGTAGCATGCAATTTAGTTAATTTTCTCCCAGATAGCAGACAGGAAAACTTCAAGGATTTAAAATGTAAAGAGAGCTTAGTAACACCTGCCTTGTCCCTGC
This sequence comes from Nicator chloris, assembly GCA_013400495.1. Classification (NCBI taxonomy): domain Eukaryota; kingdom Metazoa; phylum Chordata; class Aves; order Passeriformes; family Pycnonotidae; genus Nicator; species Nicator chloris. The sequence goes on along the minus strand of WAAE01017740.1, from coordinate 272,424 downwards.
CAGCTTGGCTCTAGCAGACCTTAAAGAATTAGGTTTTTTACAACAAGAATATTTTCTAACAGTCTTTCTCATATTATTAACAAGATCTCAAACTAATTCGTATTTCCAAATGGCACATTTGGATCTCTAACTCTACATCTTTCTTATCTCTAAACCTCTACAACTTTTTGTCTCTCCTAAAAGCCCTACAATCTGGAGGCTTCCTGTGGTCCCAGACTCGGCTCCAGAGGGATCAGACTAATTTTAATAAGAGCTGGACTGCAATGAACAATCTGTCAAGTCACTTCCAGCCTGTCCAAGGAATCAGCAGAAGGTCTGGTGGTTCTCCTGCAACCTTCAGCACTTCAGGCTACAGGCCAAGCCCAGATCATCAGCACAGATGGTTCCAGGGAGCTGCAGCCCAGTGGAACTGTGCTAATGAAGCCATGTACTTTCCACAAGAGCAAACACAACAGGGCACCGTTAGTACCTGGCAGGGAAAGGGAAATACCAGACTACACCGACCAAAAGTGAGGCTCCCATCTGTGTTTTCAAGAACGCAACAGCTCCCATAAATGAAAAATTTTGGAATATATGCAAAAGGCATTCTAATCCAACACTGATTTGTGCTCTGATAGAACAAGGCACAGTCATGTTTCCCCGGATCCTGACAGGGAGTGATCTGCAGTGCAGAACCCAGAAATCTGGAGGGGAGGTGGTGAAAATCTGCCTTACAATAGCATTTCTCTAAGACATTAGGTACTAAGAAACTTTCTGGCTGCAGTCCACCCAAGAGTCAAGCTGCAGGCTCTGGTTGCTTGTAGCAACAGAAGATGCACTAAAAAGAGTCACTTGGATGGTGCAGGATATTTCTGGTCTTCAGTGATCTTGTAGGGCAAAAAAAGTGGCACCAAGCCTTTCTGATGGCACCCTCATGGTCACCACACACCCCCCCGGCTCCGAGGCTCTCGTGTGGAGCAGTTCTGTGCTGATTCACAGCTCAGTGCTCACAGAAATGGAACATGTGGCAGCACAGACCCAGTGTCCTCAACTCAGAGTGGAAATTCAGGAGGATGGCAAAAGCAAATTACTCTCGAGAGTAATTGGGATGGGAACGAAAAGGCAAACAAGCAGAAGGCTTTACATTTGTACTCCAGTATCAGCCAATATTTTGCTGCCAAGCTGACGAGGTACCAAGGTGTTTACTCCTGTTACTACAGCAGACAAAAAATCTTCAGTGTGAAGATGAGTGACACCTCCTGACAAGCCTGCAACAACCCTTACCTTGGAATGCTCTGACAGGAATTCTGGCAGGAGGTAGACCTGGGCCAGCAGCTCTGTGTAGTCACGACAACGGAAGTAATAGATGTGAGAGAGGATATTTTCCAGAGAGAAAGTCTCCAAAGCTTTCCGATGATCTGAGAACAAAACAAACAGATGAGTAAATGAGTCAGAAGTCTGTACGAGCATATTGTTACTTTCATCATCCCACCAAACTCCGCCCTCCACTCATAGCAACAGCAAAGCCCCCAGAAACAGAACAGGCAAGGTAAGGAGGGTGGAAACATATTTCCCATCTGGCTTGAAAGTCAGGAAGGTGGTGAGCAGATGCTATCCCAGCATTTGCACACAGACACACCGGAGCCTCCAAGGGAGGCCTCCAACAATGAAAAATTTATTTCTGAAGCAAGAACTTCTCCAGTAAATCATTTTCAAGCCAGAACACCACCAGAGCACATCAGGGACTATTAATCATCCCTTGCTTAATATACAGGCAGTAACTCATTTAATACTGTGTCTTTTTACCTCAGTTCAAACAGAAGTTTGGTGCATAAATTCTCCACGAGTAACACAAAAGTTGTGCCATTATCCCCAAGAGACTGACGACTTAGAGAACAAAACTCTTATTAAAAGCAGCCTAGCTATATTGACTTTATGACAGAGCTGAATTTCAGCTATGGTTTTACTCTATGGGCCTTCAACATTGCCTCATAAAATTCTGCTGTTCCTCTTTTCTTTCCCCACCTATTCCTGTGTTTTGAAACAAAACACTCAGTTTTGCTCAACAGGTGCAAATATGATCAATAAGGTGCTGCAAATATGATCAATAAGGTGCTGCAAATATGATCATTAAGGTGATAAAAAATTGGAAGGAAGGCAAGAAAGACAAGAGGAAAGGAGGAAGAGCAAACACCAAAACCCCACACGCCGCCTAAAACCCCCAAGATCAATAGTCACAAAATCACCATGTAGAAAAATCATTATTTTTGAAGTAGCCCAGCTCAGTCTGCTCCAGACACAGATGTAGCTCAGGGTTTGATGCATACAGGTGGAAATTAAAAGCTGTCAGCAAACACTCCAAAAGTAACACTGCAGCCTACGAAACACTTGTTTCACTCCATCCTTGTCTCCTCCAGAAAGAAATGACTTAGCAACGTACCCTCTTCTTGCTGAGCCTCAGCAATAAGGTGGCAGTGCTGCACACAGGCAGCTGCAATCTCCACCACTCTGTCCACCATAAAACTTCCCTCAGTGTCAATGAACACGGCTTCTCCAGCAACGCCCCCGAAGCACTCCGGGATCTGGACATCCACTGCCAGCTGCATGCTGCCATGGGAAACGGAAATGGAGATCAATATTTGCATCCCAGAGCTGTCCCAGCTCACTCCTGGAGTGCTATTCCTGCTCAGGAATACACAGGACAGGGAGCAGTACAACCATGATTATATTTATAGTGCTGGAGAAGAATCAGAGATTGCAGTCACGACAAGGAGAAAAAGCTGAGTTAAATAAAATGTGATTCTTGGTTGCACACAAGTCATGGGACAACGAAATACCACAGCTGTGTTTTGCCAACACCGGGTGCTCCGCAGATCTCGGTGATTTTTGTCAGCTGCACTCCACCTCCCAGGATGTTGTCCAGTGCTGAACAGAAGGTGATGATGAAGCCCTGGGTTTGCTCTTCTTCCAGAAGCTCCAGGGCTGTGCACTTCCTGGCGGCACCTGATCCCCCAGCCGTCCTTGCTGCATCCCCGTGACATTCCTGCCTCACCACCTGCAGCGCTTCCAGCGCCTCTTCCCTGGAGATCCCAATTTCTAGAGAAGCCAAAACCACAAAACACCACCTTCATTTTATAAGCAGTGACTGATTCCGCAGCATGACACAAAATGGTCCATGTTCACCCTCTCAGGACAACGTGCACACAGCCCTGGCACTAATGATGTGATTTTCAAACTTTTATTGTCATAGATAACAAAACTATTGATGATCAAAATCCCAGACTGGTTTGGGTTGGAAGGGGCTGTAAAGACCACCCAGTGCTACCCCTGCCATGGGCAGGGACACCTTCCATTATCCCAGGTGGCTCCAAGCTCCATCCAACCTGGCCTTGGACACTTCCAGGGATGGAGCAGCCACAGCTTCTCTGGGCACCCCGTGCCAGGGCCTGTCCACCCTCACAGGGAGGAATCACTACCAATTCCTTGAAAAAGGCAACTTTCTAACTTCAAATAGGCTTATTTTGTTTAAATCACATAGTAAAAGGAAGAAGGAAGCTGGGGAAAGAGGAGGGATGAGCCTAACAGAATCCTTTCGTTTTCCTGCAACCCATTTACATCCATCAGTGTCAGCTGATCTTTTACCAGAATCGTCTTTTCTTTTAAATTCACTGCGCTCATTTCCCGGAGGCCTCACTGGGGCGCCCCAGCGGCCGGAACGGGGAAGGGGGAAGGGCCCGGGAGATCTCGGGGAGGCTCCGCGGGGCCGAGGGCCGCCGGTACCTTTGCTCAGGCCGCAGGGGCCGGTGTCCAGCAGCTCCTGCGCCGTCTGGAAGCCGGCGGCGGCGAGGCGTGCGCGCAGGGCGGGGGCCAGCGGCAGCGTGCCCACCTCCCGCTGCATGGCGGCACCGGCACAGGGACGCACCGGCACCGGGCACGGCCCGGATCGCTCCGGACACGTCTCGGACACGTCTCGGACACGTCTCGGACACGCTCCGGACACATCCAGCGACCCGTGATCGCTCCCGGCCCCGCCCACTGACCCCGCCCCTCACGGTCTGGCCACGCCCCTGCCCCACCCTGGCGCGGACGGGGCGGGCGGCGCCGCTGCGCATGCGCAGAGCCGTTCCCGCGTGTCGAGGCCGTTCGAGGGGCGGGTGAGCGGATCCCCGTGGGCCGCGAGTGTCCGTGGGCTCTGGGAAGGGGCTGGAGCGGGCATTCCCCACCCGGGAATGCCGCTGGATGTGTCCCGCCTGTGAGACAAAGGCCGCGCCGTCCGTGCCAGCGGAGAGCATGCTGCTCCTGGCAGGTTCTGTGATCTCCCTGTTGTCGCCTCTCCCGTCCTCGCTGTGCTCCCGCACCGGCCGGTCCGAGAGGGCACGGTTAGGGAGGGAAGGAGGCTGTTTTCCACTTCCATCTCTGGATATTTATGCAGGGAGCAGACATAACTTTAAGCTACTGCAGGTTGTGAAGTCAGAAAAAAGTTCTTTACGCTGAGGTGCTTTGCAGCATGATGATGTTTCCTACCTTTTCCTGGTTCTGTTCAGGAAAGAAGATGGCTCATCCCATCCCTCTCCCATTTCCATGCCCAGTCCAGCTTGGAAGTATAAGAGGAGACTCCCTGGAAGCTGACCTGCATGAGTATGTCAGGGAAGGGAACTATGTGAAAGTGAAGAAGATTCTGAAAAAAGGTAAAAGCTAAATTTAGACAAGTACTGGCAGAAGAGATTTACTTTTTTCTGTGTTCTTTTATTTCTGGTAAAAAACAGCGTACTGACTTGTAGAACCCACCTTTTTGAGTGAAATATGTTAACAAAATGATTTATAGCTGCCCTTTTCCGTTAAGTGGGGATAGTTCTCGAACCAAAAAATGTATTAAAATAAGTTAATTGAAAAGAAAACTAATCTTTTTTTAGTAAAGCGCTCATAAGGAGATGATTGAAGCATTGTAAAACTAAAATTCTGCAAGTCAGCTGTAGGAATATTCTCTTTAAATGGGGTTTTAGTTCGGAGTGCCAAATACTTAAGGTACGGTTTAGACCTTAAGCATTTTCACAACCAGATATGTAGCCACATAGGGAACAGAGGATCTTGGACGTGAAACCAAATACTCGGTGCAGTTTTGTCTGGGTTTTAGGGTCTCGGATCTCAGTGGTTTGTGCTGATGCAGAACTGCGAGTTCCCAGGGCGGGGCGGGGCGGGGGTGGCGCTTCGCTGCGGACGCGCGTCTGATTGGCCAGCGGGGCCAGAATATGCAGATCAAGGGGGCGTGTCCCGCGCGCCGCCACGCGCGGCCGTTCCGCGGGCCGCGGGCGCTCCCCAGGGGCTCGGGGCGCGCTCCCGCCGCCGCGGGGGCTCGGCGGGGCCGCGCCGGCTCGCCCCGAGTGGGCGCGGGGTGGGTGCTATGGTGTCGCCGTGCGCTGTGTGCGGGTGTGCGTGTGTGGGGTGGGCGCGGCCGGCGGTGTTGGGTTAAGACTATACTTTCAGGGATCATTTCTGTAGTTGGTCACTAGAGGAGAGTGATCGCTCCTGACCGGCGTCACAAGCCACGAGGAGGAGCAGGGTGTTCTCTCCTGAGCGCGAAGCGGGCGGGCGGTGCTGCGTGAGCAGGGGCCGCTTGCCATTGATGACCGTTCCCGGCCCTCTTGGCGGGGCTCGGGAGGGAGAGAACACGGGCTGAGTGGTTTGTGGCCCTTTTTTTATCATGGTTAAAAAATAGTTCATTGGGGTAAGGGGCACATCCCTGCGAGCTCAGAACTGGCTGCCTCCTGCATCCTCACCCCAAGTTCCATAACCACGTTTTATAAATCCCTCCAGGGATGGGGACTCAGCCACCGCCCTGGCTAACTGTGCCAGCGCTTGATAACCCTTCCAGTGAATAAACTTCCCCTAGTATCAAGCCGAGACCTCCCGTGGTGCAACCTGAGACCGTTTCCTCTCATGCTGTCACTTGTTCCGTGGAGGAGACACAGACCCCACCTGCCTATGTCCTCCTTTCGGATAGTTGCAGGGAGGGTGAAAGTCCCCCCTGAGACTCCTTTTCTCCAGGCTGACCCCCCCAGCTCCCTCAACTGCCCCTCATCAGATCTGTGACCCTTTCCAAAGTCTGTTCCCTTCTCCAGACACACTCCAGCCGCTCAATGTCCTTCTGTTTGTGCGGGGGCCGAAACTGGACACAGGATTCGAGGTGCAGCCTCACCGGTGCCAAGTACAGGGGACGGTCAGTGCCCTGTTCCTGCTGGCCACACTATTGCCGGCACAAGGCACATTCCATTGGCCTTCTGGGCCACCTGGGCACACTGCCCGCTCTTGTGCACCCACCAGCGAGCGGCATCCCGAGGTCCTTTTCCTCCATGCAGCTTTCGAGCGACTGTTCCCAAAGCCTGTGGCGTTGCAGGGGGTTCTTGTCACCTAGTGCCCATCGGCGTGTGACAAGGGACAAGGGAGAAGCCGGTGTCGATTCGGCCTCCCGTGACGTGTCGCGGGCCCAGCGCGGGGCGCGGCGGCGGCGGCGGCGTCCCCGCTCGGGAAGGCGGGGCAGGGGCGGAGCCGCGCAGGCGCGCGTCTGATTGGCCAGCGGGGCCAGAATATGCAGATCAAGGGGGCGTGTCCCGGGCGCCGCCACGCGCGGCCGTTCCGCGGGCCGCGGGCGCTCCCCAGGGGCTCGGGGCGCGCTCCCGCGGCCGCGGGGGCTCGGCGGGGCCGCGCCGGCTCGCCCCGAGTGGGCGCGGGGTGGGTGCTGTGGTGTCGCCGTGCGCTGTGTGCGGCTGTGCGTGTGTGGGGTGGGCGCGGCCGGCGGTGTTGGGTTAAGACTATACTTTCAGGGATCATTTCTGTAGTTGGTCACTAGAGGAGAGTGATCGCTCCTGACCGGCGTCACAAGCCACGAGGAGGAGCAGGGTGTTCTCTCCTGAGCGCGAAGCGGGCGGGCGGTGCTGCGTGAGCAGGGGCCGCTCGCCATTGATGACCGTTCCCGGCCCTCTTGGTGGGGCTCGGGAGGGAGAGAACACGGGCTGAGTGGTTTGTGGCCCTTTTTTTATCAAGTGTAAAGAAAGAGTAGGAGTGAGCAGACAGAGGTCAAACTCTTCCCAGGGGCATTTCCTTCTCTCCTGATGAGCACGCAGCCAGCTTCTCGCTGCCGTGACATGCAATTGGCGATCACCAGGGAATGGAACAGCCGCATGGATTTATGCTTTATGAGAGTATTCAGGCCGATGGTATTCTCGACTCATCTGTTAGTGCAGGGCAAGGGGTCTTAGTGCCGCGTCTCTGATGAACGGTGATGACCAGAGAGTGACGGGAACTAAGGGGAACCTGTTCCGGATTTGCCTTTCATCACTTGTGGAAGTCCGTGTCTATCAGGAAGAAATTCTGTTGGGGTTTAGAGAGAAACTGCTCCCTGTTGTGCTGTTTATGCCGTGTAGTCGGCTGTGATGTGGGGTCCGTGCTGCTCTGGCTGAGCCCAGAGATGAAATGGCCGGAATTCATTAAACAGTGCCCTGTGGGGTTGTTCCTTTCGGTGCATGAATGCCACCCTGAAAGCGCCGGGAGAGGCGGGGAGCCAGCGCACCCCCTCCGCCCGCAACCGTGTTGCGCTGCTGGTGTTGGTACCACGGCTCTTCTCCTCTGCTGGCCCGGGGCAGCGGCAGCACGGGCAGTGACGGCCCCTTGTGTCGTGTCGCGACAGCTGTGACAGGGCGAGTTCGGGCGGCAGCGTCACTTCTCGTGGAGGGGGGGTGGAGTGGGAGCGGGGCAGGGGCGGCAGCCAGGCTTCGGCAACGCATCTGATTGGCCAGCGGGGCCGGAATATGCAGATCAAGGGGGCGTGTCCCGCGCCCCGCCACGCGCGGCCGTTCCGCGGGCCGCGGGCGCTCCCCAGGGGCTCGGGGCGCGCTCCCGCCGCCGCGGGGGC